>JAMWET010007376.1:125000-292500 GCA_024036415.1 Prochilodus magdalenae | reverse complement strand
TCAGCACTGCAGTGACACTGACGTGGTGCTGGTGTGTTAGTGTGGGTGGTGCTGGTGTGAGTGGATCAGACACAGCAGTGCTGCTGGAGTGTTGAGACACTGTGTCCACTCACTGTCCACTCTATTAGACACTCCTACCTTGCTGGTCCACCTTGTAGATGGACAGTCAGAGACGATAGCTTGTCGGGACGCTGCCCACGGGACGCTGCCCACGGGACACTGCCCACGGGACACTGCCCACGGGACGCTGCCCACGGGACGCTGCCCACGGGACGCTGCCCACGGGACGCTGCCCACAGGACGCTGCCCACGGGACGCTAGTTCTGGTTGGCAGACGATTCCCAGTCCAGAAAGGAACACTGAGGTGTCCAGCAGCACTGCTGTGTCTGATCCACTCACACCAGCACCACACACACTAACACACCACCACCACGTCAGTGTCACTGCAGTGCTGAGAATAATCCACCACCCACATACTACCTGCTCTGTGGTGGTCCTGTGGGGGTCCTGACCATTGAAGAACAGGGTAATACAGTACACAGAGAAACAGATGGACTACAGTCTGGAACTGTACAACTTATGTTATGGCTGATGGGTGTATGCAGTGTGGGTACCTCCATCAAACACACACACACACACACACACACACACACACACACACACACACACACACACAGCTTCTTAGAGATCTTGTAGTAGAGAACATGAGTCTGGTTTCTATGCTCCTCCAGAAAGAGAGAATGAGGACATACAGCAGTGTGGACCCCTGGATGCTGAAGCCCGCCCCCGACACTACTGACACTGCTAACACTAATAAAGGCATTAACAGCGCTAACAGTCTGGACTTCTGACCACAACCCCAGCCAACCCGTTTTAAAAGTGCTCCTCCTTCGTACTTTCCGAAGCTTAAAAGTCTCTGAGCCACCGAGAGACGTAACCAAACAAGAACAAACAACAAACACCAAACAACAACAAAACTCACCTGCTCTCTCGCTCTCCTGTCCGAGTCCCGTGTTGTTGTTGTCGCGAATTTCTCCACTATTACCCCCAGCTGAGCTTCCGATGTGCCCCGCAGCGGTCTGAAGCCTACCGACAAGCTTACCGGATCCGGTGCCGGTGAGCTGGGACTCCAGAGAGCCCACGACGTCGCTTACGGTCTTCTCATCCACCTCGGCGTTAAAGAAAACATCGTCCAACAACTCGGGGCCCGCCGCCATCTTTCTACTACCTCTCTCCTCCCCTACGCTCGCTCCCGTCGCGACACCAACGCTGATTGGTCGGCGCCGCGCTGACGCGGGAACGCAGCTGCTCTTCTGATTGGTCGCCTCGACATTTAAATGACTTAGGCGACCGTTGGAATCGTGGTAAACCGTCGATAAAAAATATTATAATTTTCCAACATTTTTCTTCTTTTATGCCCGTTTATAGCAGCATAGTTTCTCCGTGGTATGGAAACATAGACTATTAGTAGTTTCCATTAGCTGTTTTCCAATAGCTTGTTTTCTAATAAGCCTATCACAGTGCAGAGGGCGGGACACTCTTAGCCAATCACAGCTCAGGTGGGCGGGGTTAATTGCGGAACACGGGTGTGCTGGAGTTGAAGCAGAGAGTTGATTTTAAATGAGTGATGTTTAGTTAGAAGTTATATATGTACATGTAGCACCTTGTAAATTTGGTGGCTTTTATTTTATTTTATTTCATTTCATAATCTGAACATGTGTTTTAAACCACATACGCTTTATAATTATTTTTTAGCATCTCGTAATTATGACTTACTATCTCATAATTATGATTTAGTATATCATAGTTATGACTTACTATCTCATAATTATTATTTAGTATCTCATAATTATGACTTACTATCTCATAATTATGATTTAGCATCTCATAGTTATGACTTACTATCTCATAATTATGATTTAGCATCTCATAGTTATGACTTACTATCTCATAATTATGATTTAGCATCTCATAGTTATGACTTACTATCTCATAATTATGATTTAGCATCTCATAGTTATGACTTATTATCTCATAATTATAATTTAGCATCTCATAGTTATGACTTACTATCTCATAATTATTATTTAGTATCTCATAATTATGACTTACTATCTCCTAATTATGATTTAGCATCTCATAGTTATGGCTTACTATCTCATAATTATGACTTATGCTGCTTTTTTTCTGTAAGCGGCAGAAATGGGCCTCCATAGAAAAGTGATACGCCTTTTCCAAAGATCATGTGATTTTTTTTACACGTTGGTTCTCAGTGCAAATGAGGAACTGTGGCTGAAGGAGGTTAAAGGGAAACTCCAGCAGTTTCCAAAATATGTGCGTAACTAGAACAGCTAAGATGCAGACAGAGTCACAGTGTGTGAAGTTCTCCTTTCTAGAGAAACTTGTCAAGTCAGATTGATTCACAGTGGTGGTGAATGGAACCAGACGTCCACCTCTAAAAGCTCCCTCACACTGCCGATGTGTCTAGAACTTCCAGACGCCCTGCACTGATACTTTTTTCTCATGGTCTTAAAGTATTAGGGGTTGATTCCTGCATGCATGTGGTCCTGCGCGGTCTGCGTCTGCCAATGGTCCACTAACAGGATGACTCATGGGGGGCATCACTGCTCGCTGTTGGGTCCGCATTCGCATGTCTCACAATGTTAAACTTACTCATCAAGTTTCTTCTTCCTAGACTGTTCTACTTTAATACTTTTAATAACCAATATTATTATTATTATTATTATTATTATTATTATTATTATTATTATTTCTTTTTTATTATTTTTTTACTAGTGCTACTATTATTTTTTAATCATTGTTGTTAGTAGTAGTATTTTTATTTTAATTATTTCATTTTAATTATTTATTTTATTTTAATTAAAATATTTTATTAGTAGTAGTAGTAGTAGTAGTAGCAGTAGTAGTATCATTTTAAAATTATTATTATTATTATTATTATCATTTTTTGAATAATTTCTATTAGTAGTATTTTTCATTTTTATTATTTTATTTTTATTATTTTAATGTATTCTTCTTCTTCTTCTTCTTCTTCTTCTTCTTCTTCTTATTATTATTATTATTACTATTATTATTATTATTATTATTATGAAGGAGCACCTGGAGCAGGGCAGGTGAGGCAGGACTGGGTTAATGCAGTGGGGTATGTACACATGCACTTGTGATGGACAAGTGTCTTTGTCTGTTTAAGACTCTGTTATGATCCTGTTTAAACCCAGTTCTTATTAAACTTAAACTTAACTAAGTTTTAACATATTTGCAAAAACATATAGAGCCACTTGGTTCTAGCTAACGGAACCTGTTCTCCTTCAGTGTTCTGTGCTGATGATGATGTGAATAGACGTCAGTGTCAGACTAATGAATGAGCTTCTATTAAAGACTGGTGGACTGAGAGACACTAGAGTCTCTTCACCTACACTGAGCTGATGAAGAGTCCTGTTCCAGAAATGATAATAGGACATTAGAGCCCTAATAAACCATGCTCCTGTTACTCTCCATACTTCAGTACATCTGAAGGAACATACTTTAGTACTGGTACTCTCCATACTTAAGTATATCTGAAGGTACATACTTTAGTACTGTTACTCTCCGTACTTAAGTATATCTGAAGGTACATACTTTAGTACTGGTACTCTCCGTACTTAAGTATATCTGAAGGTACATACTTTAGTACTGTTACTCTCCGTACTTAAGTATATCTGAAGGTACATACTTTAGTACCGTTACTCTCCATACTTAAGTACATCTGAAGGTACATACTTTAGTACTGTTACTCTCCATACTTAAGTATATCTGAAGGTACATACTTTAGTACTGTTACTCTCCATACTTAAGTATATCTGAAGGTACATACTTTAGTACTGTTACTCTCCATACTTAAGTACATCTGAAGGTACATACTCTAGTACTGTTACTCTCCATACTTCAGTACATCTGAAGGTACATACTTTAGTACTGGTACTCTCCATACTTAAGTATATCTGAAGGTACATACTTTAGTACTGTTACTCTCCATACTTAAGTACATCTGAAGGTACATACTCTAGTACTGTTACTCTCCATACTTAAGTATATCTGAAGGTACATACTTTAGTACTGGTACTCTCCATACTTAAGTACATCTGAACGTACATACTTTAGTACTGGTACTCTCCATACTTCAGTACATCTGAAGGTACATACTTTAGTACTGTTACTCTCCATACTTCAGTACATCTGAAGGTACATACTTTAGTACTGTTACTCTCCATACTTCAGTACATCTGAAGGTACATACTTTAGTACTGGTACTCTCCATACTTAAGTACATCTGAAGGTACATACTTTAGCACTGTTACTCTCCATACTTAAGTACATCTGAAGGTACATACTTTAGCACTGGTACTCTCCATACTTAAGTACATCTGAAGGTACATACTATAGTACTGTTACTCTCCATACTTAAGTACATCTGAAGATACATACTTTAGTACTGTTACTCTCCATACTTCAGTACATCTGAAGGTACATACTTTAGTACTGTTACTCTCCATGCTTAAGTACATCTGAAGGTACATACTTTAGTACTGGTACTCTCCATACTTAAGTACATCTGAAGGTACATACTCTAGTACTGTTACTCTCCATACTTAAGTACATCTGAAGGTACATACTTTAGTACTGTTACTCTCCATACTTAAGTACATCTGAAGGTACATACTCTAGTACTGTTACTCTCCATACTTAAGTACATCTGGAGGTACATACTTTAGTACTGTTATTCTCCATACTTAAGTACATCTGAAGGTACATACTTTAGTACTGTTACTCTCCATACTTAAGTACATCTGAAGGTACATACTTTAGTACTGGTACTCTCCATACTTCAGTACATCTGAAGGTACATACTTTAGTACTGGTACTCTCCATACTTAAGTACATCTGAAGGTACATACTTTAGTACTGTTACTCTCCATACTTCAGTACATCTGAAGATACATACTTTAGTACTGGTACTCTCCATACTTAAGTACAGCTGAAGGTACATACTGTAGTACTGTTACTCTCCATACTTAAGTACATCTGAAGATACATACTTTAGTACTAGTACTCTCCATACTTAAGTACATCTGAAGGTACATACTTTGGTACTGTTACTCTCCATACTTAAGTATATCTGAAGGTAGATACTTTAGTACTGGTACTCTCCATACTTAAGTACATCTGAAGGTACATACTTTAGTACTGTTACTCTCCATACTTCAGTACATCTGAAGGTACATACTCTAGTACCGTTACTCTCCATACTTAAGTACATCTGAAGGTACATTCTTTAGTACCGTTACTCTCCATACTTAAGTACATCTGAAGGTACATACTCTAGTACCGTTACTCTCCATACTTAAGTACATCTGAAGGTACATACTCTAGTACCGTTACTCTCCATACCTAAGTACATCTGAAGGTACATACTTTAGTACTGTTACTCTCCATACCTAAGTACATCTGAAGGTACATACTTTAGTACTGGTACTCTCCATACTTAAGTACATCTGAAGGTATATGCTTTAGTCCTGTTACTCTCCATACTTAAGTACATCTGAAGGTACATGCTTTAGTACTGCTACTCTCCATACTTAAGTATATCTGAAGGTATATGGTTTAGTACTGTTACTCCAGTGGAGGTCTAAAGGGAGGAACTGACCCTGGAGGAATATTGTACCTGGGGTGTCTCTACTTTAACTCAGGTCCATGGTTTGTGTACTGCCCTTGCCAGGAACCCCTAAGGAACCATCGTTCACAATGAGCATAGCACCAATTTAGCCCAACAGCAATGACGGCGCCAATTGGTGACGAGATTGCGCCGCAGCTGTGAGTACCTGAAGGGGGCGTGGCCTGGGCCTCCGGGTTGTTCCCTATAAAGCACCTGGCGCTCCCCACGCGCTCCTCCAGAGCTGTTCGGACGCCACGCGTGGGTGAAAATGTGAGTTTTTCCCGGGAGTCCAGCGGATTTAGGGAATGTTAGTGCTCCACCCGGAGGGTTCTGTTGTTGGTTAACTGTGTTGAGAGTCTCCAGAGCGAACATGAGCACCGGCACGCCGTACATAGGCAGCAAAATCAGCCTGATCTCAAAGGCGCAGATCCGCTATGAGGGGATCCTGTACACCATCGATACAGACAACTCTACTGTGGCCTTGGCTAAAGGTGAGGGGCGAGCTTGGAGGGGTCTGGGGGGGGTTTCCTTCCTGCACGTGGCGTCTGGACCTGTTTGGAAGGGGAGCTCTCTCTGAAAGTCCATTCCGAGTGGTTTGGTGAATGGAACCAGACGTCCACCTCTAAAGCTCTCTCACAGACACATGAATGGTTATGAATGCACGGTTTCATGGTTAATGATAGTTAGGGCTTTAACTCCATTCGTGGAGGGATACATGTTTCAGGGTGTGGTGAGACAAAATAGTCCCAAGGCAATGAACAGCCTAAAGATCTAGTTGCAAGCTAAAAAGATTATTTGCATAGGGAAATCGTTCTTCAGAGGGATGGAGAATGTTCTATGGTGCTATATATTGAACTTTTTAATTTATTTATTTATTTGTGTTATATGGACCATTAGGAGATATCCCTATCTTACTATCACTTAATGATGGCTTTAGGCTTCAACTCCATTCATGGCGGAGGGATACATGTTTCAGGGTGTGGTGAGGCAAAAATAGTCCCCAATGTAAATTCAGTAAAAGGTGGTATGGTGCTGTATTGGACCGTTTTGGTGCTGTATGGAACTATTAGAAGCTATCCCTAGTTTAAACTTGGGACTCCATTCACGGCGGAGGGATACGTTTCAGGGCGTGGTGAGGCATTATAGTCCCAATGTAAACTCAGTAGAAGGTGGTATGGTGCTGTATTGAACCGTTTTAGTGCTATATGGAACTATTAGAAGCTATCCCTATTTTAAACTTGGCGGAGGGATACATGGTTCAGGGCGTGGTGAGGCATAATAGTCCCAATGTAAATTCAGGTAAAGGTGGTATGGTGCTGTATTGAACTGTTTTAGAGCTATATGGAACTATTAGAAGCTATCCCTAGTTTAAACATGGGCCTCCATTCATGGCGGAGGGATACATGGTTCAGGGCGTGGTGAGGCATTATAGTCCCAATGTAAACTCAGTAAAAGGTGGTATGGTGCTGGATTGAACCGTTTTGGTGCTTTATGAAACTATTAGAAGCTGTCCCTATTTTAAACTTGGCGGAGGGATACATGCTGCAGGATGTGGTGAGACAAAGTAGTCCCCAAAGAGAACTTGTTTTCCCAGATTACTACATGGTAAGGCTTTGCCTGCGCGGACTATGGTGCTTTATGGTAGAGTTGGCTGAGGTGACGTGTGGGAGGTCTCCCAGGCTAGCGTAGTGCGTTTCCGGAAGTAGTTGGCTGTTAAACCCACACCTCGTTTATGACCACTGCTTATGACCTTTTTGCTTGTTTATATACCAAATAAGCCAGACATGCCAACTAGATCCTTAGTTTAGGGATAACTATGCCGTCCCAGCTCCGGAATGTTCAGTCTGATTGGGAATGGTGTATTGTGTCCAGCTTTTTGACCAAATGTACGTTTATAAATTTTATTTTTTTTCTTTCTTGGAAAAGCACCTGCCTGTGTGTTGCACTTCTGCTCAGCCATCAAATCTCTTTGGACCCCCAAGCACGAAATCAGTGTTGGTCTTGCCCTCCCTCCATCGGTCTTGTCGCCCATAGAGTGCCATTAACATCCATCTCCCTTCAAACCTTGGTGCCCTTTAACCTACAGCCAACAAACTGCATGTGCTCACTCAGGACAGATCCACAGCCGTACTGGGCTGTGTTTATTCATCCCTCGTTCCTTCCATAGACTCCCATTCACTTCTTCTAGCAGCAAGCCTAAGCTACGGAGACTTGATTTTCCAGGGAATGCTCTCTGCTAGATTTCCCAGTCTTCCTTTTGGGTATATAACGGTTACTGTGCCTTTAAGACTGGTGTATGTAAATGAAACCTGTTCTGATTGGCTCACTGCTTTACGCTCCTTAGGCAGTCTTGGGCTATTCCTATTCCTGTTCTGTTCCTCCTGCAGCGCATGGGTTGGTATATGAATTGAGTTTGCTTGTTTATGTAAGGAACGTTGGCATCCCAAGGGTATAGACCCCTCTAGGTACACCCACTCCAGCCTGGCACCTCCTGTGCAGACGCCACAGGTGTTTTGGCTCCATGTAAACCAACACAATCGATTCCTTTACCTGAAGACATAACTAACCAATCAGAAATCAATGCTCTGCTTCCTTTTGTCCAGTGAGGTCCTTCGGGACGGAGGGCCGACCCACCGACCGGCCTGTGCCGCCGAGGGACGAGGTCTTCGACTACATCATCTTCAGAGGAAGCGACATTAAGGACATCACCGTCTGTGAGCCTCCGAAGCTGCACCATGGCTTGCCTCAGGACCCTGCGATCGTTCAGGTTGGCTGGTAATGTGGTGTTAATGATCTGTGCTGTTGATCTCGGCGTTCCTAACCTTTGTTTGTTCCCTCTCTCCTTTCCCTCCAGTCCTCTGTGGGTAGCTCGTACGGTCCTCAGGGAGGCTACAGTCCCTACAGAACCATGATGCCTTCGTATAACCAGCTCGCTGCCAGCTCTCTGCTCAACCAGCAGTACGCTGCTGCTCTAGGCCTGGGTGAGGAGATGGAGGGCACTGTGGCTTTTGGGCAGAATGTGGTCAGAGTGACCCTGTCTGATGGGTATGGGCAGCTGGGAATCAAAAGCCCAGTGAAATGGGCATGGGAATATAGCTTGAATCCGATTGGATGGATGTCTAGCCCTATGTTCACACTAGCTAGCGACAGGGTGACGAGTGGCCAGTCCTTTCCTATGACCAGCCACGGTTTGGTGATGAGTGGCCATCAGCAAATGGCGTTGAGGTTTTGGCTCCAACCAATTCCAGCTTCTGTTCTCTGAACCTGAGTGGCCACACGTCTTGTAGGCCGGACAGTCCTCTGTCCAGCACGTACCTGGACGGATGTCCGTTAGTCCTCTTTCCATGACGACTATTCAAAATGTTCACTCGCCAACAGTTGTGCCCACATCCAAGACATGCCTTGAGTTTCATTGGTTTACAAAGGTCATGTGACGTTGTGACTCGCCGCCTTGCTAACCACAGGTCAGCCCTCAACTCCCCCGACTCTCAACCCACCTCTGATGTCCTCCTGTTTGGGTTTATGCAGGTGTAGGTGGTTCCAGTTCTCGGCGGAGTGGTGGTAACCGCCGTTTCTTCTTTTCCCGGTTTATATGATGTGTCTTTGTACATGAACGTCTGAAGAAACTTGTAGGGTGGAAGAATTTGGTGGACACTGTTGGTGTCTGAGTTGGGCCGCTTGGCTAGGTTAGCCAGCATGGTAACTAGCCCTTATAGCTGGCTACGATGCAGGCTGTTGAGTTTCCATGCAGGTCTGTTCGTCAGTCATGTGCTTTAAAGCTAGCTAGCTTTCCTGGATCTGGTATCTGGACCCACACAGTTGTCTTAAGCACAACCGCACGTAAACCGCACCTCGGGGCGACGTCAGCAGCTTGTTGGCTGCAAGTGTGAACGCGGGGTAACGTCTCTGACTGGTTAGATGGGGTAATGCTGGCTTGGCAGTGAAATTTGTTCCGGTGTTTGTATGCAGGTGTATCCTGTGTTGACATGCAGTTATGCCAACATCTGCCAGCACACCACCTTTCTATTTTTTTTTTTTTTTTTAAATTGAGTGCTGGTAAACTTTCACTTGCAGTTCAAATTTGTTCCTTTTTCTTTTTTTTCCTCCCCCCCATGCACATTTGCGAACGCCCTTGGAGCAGAAGAGTAGATGATGGCGAAGCTGGTGGCCCACTGTTTGCTTGGTGTGTTCTGACCAGTGCACTGGTGCTTAAGCAGAACGTTAGACCTCATGACTGCAGTATCCTGTGTAGAGCTAGTCATACATCTGCAGCCGGTCTATCCACGTTTGGTTTAGACCTTGTCTCAGCCTGTAATACTCATTTTAGTTATTTTAAAGTTTTTATAAAAAATCAGGGTTTAAAATCCAGAAAGTTTGAAGCCTAGGTCATCTGCCCTGCATACAAAGTTATCCTGGTGGACTATTGACCTTATCAAGCCCCAGTGCACTGACATGCTTGCTATCTGGGTTTGACCAATAGATTCACTGTCCTTACATGCTAATGTTAGCATTTAGCAAGTGTAACCTGTCGAGCGTTTCTTCCCCTTTGGCTGTAAATACATGACTGTTTTGGTAGACGCAGTGCGCAGCTAACTCGATGGGAGCTTGTTGGCTAACTGCAGCTGTTTTCCTATTGTCCTCTGGCCCACTTGCCTCATGGGTTAACTGCACTTGGATGGGCCGCCCCAGGTTGCAACGTTTGGGCTACATGCGCACCAAATTAGGGCCACGCCTGGGCCAAACGTAGGCAGCTCTGACGTATCTGTGCCAGAAGTGGACCAGATCTGTGAGCCACCTTTGGCTCGATGCACATTGGCAGGGCAGATGGTGGCCCAGCAGTGCTGTTTTGCCAGATGTGGTACACATCTGCATGGTATCTGGGATGCTACTGGTCTACACCTTAGTACAAGTCAGTGTGCCGGTTCTCTGAATGCTTTCCCCCACTCAAAGACCTTTCTATGGCTTGGTGTGTTTTTTTTTTATTTTTTTTATTTATTTTATTTTATCACTAAGGGAGCTAAGCGAGGAAGGGCTTGGCTTTAATGCTTGTTGTGGTGGTGTGTTTTGGTGTTTGGTGGTGTGTTTTGGTGTTGTGGTGTGTTTATGAGAATTGTAACTAGTTAAACTGGGTATTTAATCTTAAAGGGATGTGGGTGGGTTTTTTGAGCTGATCCCATGTTTGACTCCAGGTGCAGGTCTCCATCCCCCTGTAAGAAGAGGCCCGATGGTGGAACAGGCCGTGCAGACGGTGCCTGTGGAAAAGGCAGCTCCAAAGAAAGGTGTGCCTGCAGTGCAGCCGCAGCAGCTGCAGGGCCGGGACGGCGGCAGGCTGCAGAGAGGCGGCAGGGGAAGCTCTCAGACGCAGCGCAGCGGTGGCCCTGGGAGTAAGATCGTTTTGCTTGTACGGCTGGTGTGAGGGGATGATGGCCTTGTTTAAAATCACAGAAGAACAAATACATAACATGGTGTACTTACAGGGTCTGAAAGTGCGCTGCAGCTGCCCAGCTTATTTGTGTTTCTGGTTTAAGGTCCGTGTGAGGCAGGGTTTAAACCCAGTTCTGCACCAAACTGCTGTTTAAAGGTGCAGTGTGTGGTTTAGTGCCCTCTAGCTGTGAAGCATCAGACTGCAACCAGCTGAATACCCCTCCACTTTTCACAGCCAGTATAACTTACAGCGGCTGCCAGGTTTTCACTTCCTCCCCACAATTCATACTCCCTTTATCTGGTGTTTGAGTGAGATCCATCTATCAGAAGTTGGGTGCTATTGGTTCTCAGTCTTGTGCATCCTCAGGTCAGTGCTATGGCACCACCAAACCCAAACATGCAGATCTCTCCAGCCAGTGTTTGTTCGTTCTGGGCTGCTGTAGGAACACGGCGGTGGCAGCTTCTGGTGAAAGATGGGCTGCTCCTATGTAGATGTGAAGACTCATTCCAGGCTAACAGATGCTGCAATGAGTTGCCAGTAATGTTAATGAAAGAGAACTTGCATACTGCACCTTTAAAATGCCAGGCTGGCCCCTTTAAAAGTAATGCTAATGGGGAACTGAGCTGTGCTAGTGTTCTAGTAGGAGTCTTGATTGGCATACAGTATCAGAATACACATGTCCTTAACGTCTTGCAGATGTGGCTGACTCGTGCTCAGTGCCCCCAGTCTTGGCCTTCCCTGTTCTGTTCCTTCAGAGCTGCAGGTTTTTTTTTCTCTACCCCTATAGATGCCCCACCCGCTCAGCGAGACGACACACAAGGGCAGAGTCAAGCTAACGATGAGAACAGGCCACCACAGAGGAGGCGACAGGGTACTTGCCCCACCCACCCCATTTCTTTGGTGTATAAGTGTTCCAGTGTCCCGTTGATGCAAGCGCCTTTCGTTCCTGTGCAGGCAACCGCAGGTCCAGGAACCGCGGCCGTGGTCAGATCATCGTGGGCACAGCCAAGCCCACCACCCTTCAGTTCGAGTCGGACTTCGACTTTGAAACGGCCAATGCCCAGTTCAACAAGGACGACCTCGCCAAGGAGCTTCAGGACAACCTGAATGTCAAAGGTTGGTAATGCCATCTGTGGGCCATATCTGGTGGGTCTGGAGTAGGGAGGGCTGTGTATGTAGAGGGGGGAATTCCAGGTTCAGGAATACGGTTCAGGTTATGTTGGTTGTGATGTGAAGCTAGGGTGGGTTTGGTGCTGATGGTTCAGGTGGTGTTTACAGTGGTGATGAGAATGAGGGGACTCCATGTCTACGACTGGCATATAGACATCTATAGATTTATATGGGATGTTGATGGTGAACCCCCAAGGGACATCTGGTCCCATCGACTCTCATTAAAAGTAATGCTGTTCTGGCAGTAGTGATCAAACCTAAAATGCACGTGTCTAAAACGGCTCTGCTCCTCCCCTTCTTGGTGCTACAGACGCTCCAGAAGCCACAGAAGCTAAAGAGGAGAAGGTGGACTCGGGTGTGGAGACCCAGAGCAGTGAGGGAGCGGTGGAGGAGGTGCTTGGGCCAAAGTGCTTCTACAACAAGGCCAAGAGCTTCTTTGACAACATCTCTTCTGAACTCAAGTCCAGGTATCTCCCAGCCTTCATGGCTGATCCTGAGATGGTGCTAGACACCCGTCCAAGACCTGTTTTGGTCTCTTCAGTTTGCTGGGAGGCTAATGTAGCTAAGATGTTATGCTAGCTCTCGTACTCCACTAGGTAACATGTAAACCAGATGCAAGTCATGCAGAGTAGTCCTCAAATACACTTGACTGACCCTGTATGACTCATTTATCTATAAACATGGACTTGGATACTTTAGCATGAGCTTGAATCAATTAGATTAGCATTTAGAACCAGTTGTGCTAACAGCCTCACACTAGGGGGCAGTGAGCACACTTGCCTTGAGCAGTGACCAGTCCCTGCACCTGGGGGGCAGTTGAGGGCTGGGTGTCTTGTTCAAGTGCACTTCAGTCACAGCTGTTGGTTCTGGGGATTGAACTGGTGACCCTCCGGTCAGTAGGCTGGCTTCCTGACCTCCAGCCCACAGTAGTGGCTGGAAATGCTGCAGCCTGAGAGGCCTAGGTACCAGTACGTGTGCATGTTGGAACGTGTATGGTTCCAAAGGCTCTTGGTGTCTGGTTTGGTTCCAACAGACGTACGACCTGGGCAGAAGAGCGTAAGCTGAACGTGGAGACTTTCGGAGTGCCGGGACGGTTCCTGAGGGGCCGCGGTTTCCGTGGTGGCTTCCGAGGGCGGCGGGGCAGAGGAGTGAACCAGCGTATGCCTGCACCGCAGGCTGTGGGAAGTGGCAGGCTGTGAGCGTGAGTATGGTTTGACCCTCTTATGAAAGGTGGGCATGTTTCGGGTTCCCTGAGGCTTTAAAGTAGGTTGGGCTTGATCTTGATGTGGCGTGTCCCATAAATGGATCTCTTGACAAGCCCATGTTCCTGAGCACGGCCCTCAGTCAGTCTTGCAGAGTGAAGGCTAACCACCTAGCCAAAGGTAACCTAGAGGGCATAACGGGCAAATCGGAATGTCCGCTAATCTGTTGGTGGCCTGTTCTGGCAGTAAAATGACCAAGCTGGGCTGTCCAATCCTGTCCACAAAGTGATCAGATCAGACTTGTCCAGACCTCACTAATCTCTCTGCATGAGTTGCTAGCTTTATTACTGCAGCCCTGAGTAACTAGGTAGCTGTTCTGGTAAATTCCCAGTGCTCTTTATTCGAGTGTCCAGACTGAGACGCGTCTTGAACAGTCCGAATCATTTCAAACCACCATCAGATGTGGTACGGACAAAGTCCGATTTCATGTTTTTGTGCTTCCCAGACCATCAAAATGACATCTGGATACAGTCTGGGACCGCCAGGCCAGACCTGATTTAACGTCCCAGTAAGGCTCGACGAGGCTGGAGCACTCCTGACTCCCTCGCTCAGTCGGTTCATCTCTGTCTTCAAGGGGGCAGAAGCCGTTGAAGCCAAACCCAGGGTTGTCCAGCAAGAGGACTGTCTCCTCCTGCCTTGCTCCACCTGAAACAGTCTACACTGGTGAAGCTCTCTACTGATCACCTGTTGTCTCCACTAAGGAGGTTATCCCAACGTTTGCTTGGCTTTAGGGAGATGAGGTGTGGAATAACGTACCCCCCGCATCCCCCCAGTTAAAGTATGTGAAGGGGGCCTAATGCTCAATCAGGTAGACTGTGGCCAGTACAGTCATCCCCCTGAACTCTGGCCTCCATGGCTTCTCCACCCTTTTAGACTGAGATGAACTGATTGTGCAGCGGAACCGGGAATCAGGTGTGCTCCAGCCTGTTTGGGCCTTACTCGGACTTCCAGGCCAGATTTGATCAAACCGATCTATATTGTATCCCGGTGGATGTTTCATTGGTCAGCAAAAACCATCCGTGCCACATGTAATGGGAGACGGCAGTTTTCCCAAGGCGTCCCAGTCTGGATGCTCTGAATCGTGAACAGGCCTGTGATCTCACTGATCTGGTTGGATTGTTCTGGTCACCACTGATTGGCTGTTCTTCTCTCTTTCAGGCGTGAATGTCTCACCAGCGCCCCCCAGTGGTTTTGTGCTAGTTTAGTTTCCCCCCTCTTCCTACATCTGTTCCCGTTTGCTTTTCCACGTGGTCTTTTTTGATTTTCTCTCTACCGTTCGATTCGGTAGTCGTTAAGGAGATGACAGATTTGAGCTTTTTGTTTCCAGGATAAAGACTGATCAGTGTTCTGTGTGGCATTAAGACCCCCCGGCCCCCTTCTCCTCCCCTCTCCTCAGACGGTTGTTGCTGCTATGCCGTTGGTGTAACTGTTGG
This sequence comes from Prochilodus magdalenae, assembly GCA_024036415.1. Classification (NCBI taxonomy): domain Eukaryota; kingdom Metazoa; phylum Chordata; class Actinopteri; order Characiformes; family Prochilodontidae; genus Prochilodus; species Prochilodus magdalenae. The sequence goes on along the minus strand of JAMWET010007376.1, from coordinate 277,497 downwards.
CGTGTTTGATATGAATTGATTGCACGGAGATTGAAATGCACTTTAGCTCATGGATGTGTAATTCTAAGTGAGGCTCTTCTTCTTTTTTTTATTTATTCTTTCTGATGTAAATATTACTGGATTTTTGCAGAATGTAAATAAAGACTGACCTATGATGTCAGCCTTTGGCACGACGTGTCCCCCGATATCAGTTTAAACAAACGCTTTTCTTTGTTTTTCCGTGATTCTGTTCCTTTATTCTTTCAGTGCGAGTTGTTTGGGGACTTTGTACAAAAAAAAGAACCATTGTTAATAAAATGGATAATGGCTGATCAAGCAGAGTGTGGTTGAGTTGGTCCTTGCATGCTGGAGCTGGTCCCATTTACGGCTGTTCCGGAAGACTCGCGTTAGGATGAGGCCGAGCTGCCGGATGTTGCCGCCTTCTTTTTCTTCTCCGCTTCCTCCTTTTCTTTCTCGATGACCGAGACGATGTTTTCTACCTCGGCTGGCTCCAATATCTAACAGCACACACAAATAATAATAATGGGTTATACTTCTATAGTGCCTTTCACATACCTAAGGATGTATATAGATGTAGGGTGTGTGTGTGTATAGATGAAGGTAGGGAGTTCCAGAGTGAGGGGGGGCAGCAACACTAAACCACCTGCCACCCATAGCGGGAAGCCTGGACCTAGGTACAGCTAGGAGACCAGAGTCAGAGGACCTTAGCTGACGTAAGGATGTAGGAGGGTTGACAGATAGGTGGGTGCTCGTCCTGCAGGGCTTTAAAGGTCAGGAGAAGGATCTTATAGTGGCTGCGCTCAGTAACTGGTCGCCAGTGTAGCTGAAGAAGGATGGGGGTGATGTGGGCGGACCTCCTGGTGCATACTAAGACTCTGGCTGCATAGTTTTGCATGTACTGCAGAGGGTGAAGTGTTTTGGAGGGGAGACCATGGAACAGAGCATTGCAGTAATCTAGCCTAGATGTAATAAGTGCATGAACCAGAGTCTCAGCATCTGTGGAAGTAAGCAGTGGGCGGAGCTTAGCAATATTGTGAAGATGAAACAATGCAGACTTTGTCAGAGATTTCATACGAGAGGAAAAACTGAGGCCTGGGTCAAACAGGGCACCACGGTTTCGCATAGTAGTGGACGGGGGGGCTGGGGTGTCAACAAGCACACAGTCTTCGGCTGTGCACCTGAGTGTGGTGTGGAACTGGTGTTGCAGAGACAGATGTGGTGTTGGGAACCAATCACAGCTGAGGGTTTTAGAAGTCATATTAATGGTAACCAAGCAAAAACGTTTCAGGAATTACGGGAAGTTCATATAGTAATGTTCCGTGAGGGAGCGTTAAGAGGTGGACGTTTGGTTCCCCTTGCCACAAGTTTCTCTAGAGTGGAATGTTGGAGCATTGGTGGAGTCACCCCAGGTGGTTTGTTCACAGACCAGACGGGACTAACCTTCATGGTCTCGCCGCGCTTCATCGTGGCAAGTTCAATGTTCTTCCCTCCGCTCTGTACCACCTGAAATGAGAGAGGGGGAGAGAGAAGGGTCATGGAGATGTGACCTACTGCAGGTGAAGGCCAGCTGACCGTGAGGCCTTATAGCAGGGGTGCCCAATGGGTCGATCCCTTGGGTAGGTTTAAAACAGACTTAAAATAATTTAATCACTGAAACTTTGCCACCACAGCTGGTGGTGGGTAGGTCAATGTGATTGGCTGACGTGGAACGCGGCCACTGTTCGCTCTTTGATTTACTGCTCGTTACCACAGCTATGCCACTACCGCCGCGGTCGGCCGGTCTCCCGATGGCACGGTCTTGCACACAACACCGTTCAGTGCATGAATAATTCATAGCAGCTCAGAGACTTACCACAGTTACACAATTTCAGTTTTACAAGGACAGTGGTCAATCAGCTCATGTTTGGACGAAAAATTAAGGCTTCTGGGTGGATGCTAATGTTTTTAGCTTCATGCTAATGTACTTTATCCATGTTTATACGAATCACAGTATCATAGAGAGCTGGAAACCATAATCGAGTCTATTAGAGATCCCTGAATTTCAGATTGGTGAATACTGAAGAGTGTGACCAGCTGCTAGCGTCACGCTAATAGGTATGCTAAGCCTTAGGCTTCCATTAACTAAACTGGACTTGGAGCTCCAGGCCAAAATCTAAAGAAGCTAACTTCAGACACCAAGCATGTCTTGGCAGATGGACTTTATTTGGGCTTAGACTGGGATGTGCACCAAGTAACAGAAAAGTTAACACTTCCACTAAGAGTGGGCATTGCGCTTCCAAAGAAGGGGAACGGCGAGAGGCACTTTTGAGCTATTTACAGAAAATATGCCGAAAGTAAACTTTGAAAGCAAAACTAAAAGAATGGAAATCGCAGCTAACTGCCTAGCAGTGAATCTTCACAAGCCCAGCTCGAAAAGCTGCTAGCGTAGCATCATTCCGGATGAGTCATGCTATTGTGAAACAGAAGAACTTGTTTCAGGACGGGAGATGGTTAAGGTAGACTCGTTGTTTCAGAATTTCAAAAACAAAACCGATATGATGCCGGCCTTAGCTACTTAGCTGTGCAGAGGCAATTACACAGGGCTGCAAATGGATTTAGTGCAGCAGTTTAACAAAACACAAATGACTGCATGTGCTTTTCGCTAGCCAAAGATGTGTGGGCAAAGGAATAGTTTGGAAAAACTAAATGTACATGTGTACACACAGGAATCTAGCGCTTGTCTTGTGTTGTGTTTATGCAATCTGCTACTGAGAGCTGACTGGTTAGCATTACTGCTACTGAGCGCTGGCTGGTTAGCATTACTGCTACTGAGAACTGACTGGTAGGCATTTCTGCTACTGAGAGCTGACTGGTTAGCATTACTGCTACTGAGTGCTGACTGATTAGCATTACTGCTACTGAGTGCTGATTGTTTAGCATTACTGCTACTGAGTGCTGACTGGTTAGCATTACTGCTACTGAGAGCTGACTGGTTAGCATTACTGCTACTGAGAGCTGACTGGTTAGCATTACTGCTCCTGAGTGTTGACTGGTTAGCATTACTGCAACAATGATTTTGCACAAAAGCTTCTTATGTACTTATTCATTTGGACTCACTCTGGAGCGCCCTCTAGTGTTTGACAAACCAGAAAGACATTACTGAATATTCTCCTCGCTGCACATTCTCTGTATGTACCTCTAGAAGTGCTCGGACAGCCAGTTTTATGACCAGCTCGTCGGATTCCATGTCCTCGTCCTTATAGTTCTTCTCCAGGAATTCACGGACTGTTTTCGCAGATCTCCCGATGGCATTGGCCTGCACACAACACCGTTCAGCGCATGAATAATTCAGAGTAGCTCAGAGACTTCCCATGGGTAACATCCTAATGACTGTCTATGTTTAAGGAATTGATGGCAAATCAAATTGACACAATTTCTGTTTTACCAAGACTGTGGTCAACCAGCTAATACATGTTTGGACACAACTATGTTTGCTGCTATGGATGCTAATGTTTTTAGCTTCATGCTAATGTACTTTAATTCCTGTTTATACGGATCAGAGTATTATGGTGAGCCAAAACCATATAATCAAGTCTAGTAGAGATTCCTGAATTTCAGATTGGTGAACACTGTCCTGCTGTTAGCATCATGCTAATTGGTATGCTAGGGCCATTTGCTTCCATTAGCTACACTGGACTTTAGGTCAAAAACTACAGAAGCTAATTTCAGACGCCAAACTTGTCTTGGCAGGTGGACTACATTTAGGTTAAGACTGGGACATGATTTTAAAGGGCAGTTTTCGAGCAGCCAACACAGACATTCTTAAGAAGTAAAACTCCCCTACCTTCCAGGCGTGGTACGTTCCAGAGGGGTCAGTTTGGTAGAGGTTGGGCGTACCATCGAAGTCAAATCCCACAATCAGGGCGGAAATCCCAAAAGGCCTTCGTCCGTTACTCTGTGTGTATCGCTGCACACAACATACAACACTTATACTGTAACTGACAGATAACCTTACCCGGTTTCAGTAAAACCCACTTTTAATGGCTTTATATTTAAAAAAAAAAACACTTTTAAAGTAGTTAAGATGTATACAGAGTTTTTACAGTGGTTTGGTGCCATACACTTCATTCTACAGAAACCTGCCACGTCAGATCTGTACACAGTGGTGGTGAAGGTAACCAGACGTCCCCTCTAAAAGCTCCCTCACAGGAAGTTCCTACAGGAGGTGGTTCTGAATACGCTGCCTGATGTCTGAGACGCTGTTTATGATAGTGTGGAGAAGATCTCAGCCTTAAACTCCATTCATGGTGGAGGGATACATGCTGCAGGCCGCTGTGAGGTCAAATAGTCCCCCAAAGGAACTTAGCATTTCCAGGTTTTCCAGATTTTCATCATCAACATTCCATACACACTCAGAAGACATGTGTAGGTTCACTGGTGGTCTAGATAGTCAATACAGTGTCTATATATGTGTTCTAGACATGGAGAACCCTGGTTCCCATCACCACCACTGTACAGGACATCTGAACCACCTCTGGTTCATATGTTTCTGGCCAGGCACGGTATGATTGGGGTTTTGTGACATCACAAATACAATCAATTCAAAACAGGCAGCTTGGTTTACATGTATGGTCTACTGGAGCAGAAGCGCTAGAGTTAGAACTTTAATAGGGGTTAAATACTGCATTAAACTGTTGGGTTCTGTCATATGGGCCCTTTAAAATGCCCCTGAATGAACAGCTGCCATAGAAGAACGAGCACAAACAAGGATATTAAAGACAGTAGAGTACCTGCTTCATCCTGGCAATGTAGCCTGTGATGTACTCGATCGTTACAGGGTCCTCCACTGTCAGCCTGTGACTCTGACACTCCACTCTGGCTCTGTTTATCAGGATCCTCGCGTCTGCAGTCAGCCCTGAAGAACAAGTCCAGCACCTTCTAAACACACATCCCCCATACTGATCCACCAACACAGTCTGTAAGCACTCACCTATTAAGCGGGTCTACAAGGTGGGTGTTTCTAATAAAGTGGCCAGTGAATGGAAGCACAAGGTAGGTGTTTCCAGTAAAGTGGCCAGTGAGTGGAGGCACAAGGTGTGTGTTTCTAATAAAGTGGCCAGTGTTTGGGGGGCAGAAGGTGGGTGTTTCTAATAAAGTGGCCAGTGAGTGGAAGCACAAGGTGGGTGTTTCTAATAAAGTGGCCAGTGAGTGGGAGGCAGAAGGTGGGTGTTTCTAATAAAGTGGCCAGAGGGTGGAAGCGTGTGGTAGGTGTTTCTAATAAAGTGGCCAGTGAGTGGGGGGCAGAAGGTGGGTGTTTCTAATAAAGTGGCCAGTGAGTGGAAGCACAAAGTGGGTGTTTCCAATAAAGTGGCCAGTGAGTGGAAGCACAAGGTGGGTGTTTCTAATAAAGTGGCCAGTGAGTGGAAGCGCATGGTAGGTGTTTCTAATAAAGTGGCCAGTGAGTGGGGGGCAGAAGGTGGGTGTTTCTAATAAAGTGGCCAGTGAGTGGAAGCACAAGGTGGGTGTTTCCAATAAAGTGGCCAGTGAGTGGAAGCACAAGGTGGGTGTTTCCAATAAAGTGGCCAGTGAGTGGAAGCACAGGGTGGGTGTTTCCAATAAATTGGCCAGTGAGGGGAAGCACACGGTGGGTGTTTCCAATAAAGTGGCCAGTGAATGGAAGCACACGGTGGGTGTTTCCAATAAAGTGGCCAGTTAGTGGAAGCACAAGGTGGGTGTTTCCAGTAATGTGGCCAGTGTGTGTTTATGGTAATAACATTAGGATAGACCAGTGTAGTCTTGATATAGTTTAATGAGGTGGTCCGGTCCCTGAAGCCCCTCCAGGGACCTCCTTTGCAGGCTGCGAATCGCTGTAGGCCATTATGGGGGGTTTAAGGTACCTGCAAATGCCATGAAAACATTATCATCCAGCGCGCATATCTTCCTCACGGTCCTGTCGTCCTGAAGCATGGCCGCAGATTTCTTCTCAACTCCCAGCACCACGATGTTCTTCCCTCTGACTCCAACCTGCAGGTCAAACACAGAGCTGTCCATGCAGATTCCATGTGCTGGATTTTACATCTAAACCGCTGGCAACAAAAGTGAGCACACCCCTAAGTAAAAATGGCCCAATTGGGTCATGTGACTCCTTAGGGCTACGAGGTCTCAGGTGTGAATGGGGAACAGGTGTGTTAGACACTCTCTCATACTGGGCACTGGAAGTCCAACATGGCACCTCATGGTAAAGAACTCTCTGAGGATCCGAAATACAGAAGTGCTGCTCTAGATAAAGACGTTCTAGACTATATAAAGAACCCACACCCTGAAACTGAGCTCCAGCATGGTGGCCCAGACCGTACAGTGGTCTAACAGGACCAGGTCCACTCAGAACCGGCCTCGCCATGGTCCACATGCACTCAGCTTCATATCCAGAGGCTGTCTTAGACGAAGGACGGCTGCCAGCATCACTGCAGAGGTTAAAGGGGTCAGAGGTCAGCCCGTTAGTGCTCAGACCATGGTCTGCATGGCTGTCGTCCCAGACGGAAGCCTCTTCTAAAGATGATGCACAGGAACGCCCGCACACAGTTTCCTGAAGACATGCAGACTCAGGACATGGACTACTGGAACCCTGTCTGTGGTCTGAGGAGACGAAGATGAACTGATTGGGTTCAGATGGTGTCCAGAGTGTATGGTGGCAGCCTGGTGAGGAGTACCAAGACAAGGGTGTCTTGCCTCCAGTCCAGCATGGTGGTGGGAGTGTCAGGGTTTGGGGCTGCCGGCTCTGGGGAGCTACAGTTCATTGAGAGAACCATGAATGCCAACATGCACCGTGACATACTGAAGCAGAGCATGATCCCCCCCTGAACCGGGCCACAGGGCAATACTCCAACATGATAATGACCCCAAACACACCTCCAAGGCCACCACTGCCTTGCTACGGGACTGGCCAAGCATGTCTCCGGACTTAAACCCTGTTGAGCATCTTTGGAGCATCCTCAAACGGACGGTGGAGGAGCACAAGGTCTTTAGCATCCACCAGCTCTGTGATGTCATCATAAAGGAGTGGAAGAGGATCCCAGTGGTAACTGAAGCTCTAGTGAACTCCATCCCCAAGAGGGTTAAGGCAGTTCTGGAAAACGCTGGTGCCCTCACACAATATTGACCCATTGGGCCCAAGCTGGTCATTTTCACTCAGGGGTGTACTTACTTTTGTTGCCAGAGGTTTAGACTTTTTAATTACCCTGTTCTTCAATGGTCAGGACCCCCACCGGACCACCACAGAGCAGGTACTATGGCTGGTTATAGTGATAACGTGATTACGTCATGTCACTATAGTGTCCTGTGGGCAGCGTCCTGTGGGGCAGCGTCCTGTGTCCACTGATGAAGGACTAGAGGATGACCAACACTGCACTGTGCAGCAGCAGATGAGCTATCATCTCTGACTGTCCATCTACAAGGTGGACCAGCAAGGTAGGAGTGTCTAATAGAGTGGACAGTGAGTGGACACAGTGTCTCAACACTCCAGCAGCACTGCTGTGTCTGATCCACTCACACCAGCACCACCCACACTAACAACACCACCACCACGTCAGTGTCACTGCAGTGCTGAGAATGATCCACCACCCACATACTACCTGCTCTGTGGGGGTCCTGTGGGGGTCCTGACCATTGAAGAACAGGGTAATACAGTACACAGAGAAACAGATGGACTACAGTCTGGACCTGTACACCTACAGAGTGTCCTAAATGGTCAACACTATAGTAGGTACATTAATCGATAATGATCGAGACTAATCGACTCACACTGACTGATCACGACTCACGATATCTCAGTGATATGGCCTGTGCTCGGCTACTCACCGCAGTGGAGCCTTTCTTCACCGCCTCCTGCGCGTACTCCACCTGGAACAGGTGTCCGTCCGGGGAGAAAACAGTGATGGCCCTGTCGTAGCTCATCCTCCGTCCTGCTGGTGTCCAGATTAATTAATCCCGGGATTCGGTATTTCGTTGATTAGCTGTTGAAGATCGTGAGCTGGTGCCCGTCTACTGAACACTGCATGAAGCAAAAGTGAAACTGATTTGACTGAATGAAACAGCACATTTTCAGCGCCCCCCTCCGGCACCGAGACGCAACTGCGGGCAAGCCACGCCCCCCGTGCTGTGATTGGCTGCAGTAAAGGGTACCAGTTAAACAGGTTGTACAGTATTTACATCCAACGGAGCGAGCAAAACTGACCATTTCCGAGATTCCAGATTTATACTAACTCATGAAAACAATAAACCTAGCAACACAAAAATCTTAATCATATCTGTTAATGATATTAGAGTATTTAATAGACTAATATAACTGCTTTCTGCTTAATTACTGAACAATTGTTTTGGCTAGTCCCTATTTATTTCTCTTTCCCTATGAAGGGAATAGGGAACAAGTGCACTGTACGTCTCATAAATAGAGAACAAGTGAGCATTATTGCTGAAAAATAGAATAGATGTAGGAAATATTAGTCTAAAGTGAGAAATAATGGAGGTTTAGTCATCCAGTGTAGATAATATATGATATTTTTTAATCTAATGCAGGAAATAATTGAGAATTATTTCTGTGGAATCAGTGAGCCTTTTCTACTGGAGTCAAACATGACATTTATTTCCCCAAATTAGTAAAAAAAAAAGGAATACTCTTTTTCTAATGATAACTGTGTCTTCATTATAGGGAGTGATTATCAGAAATATTCCCCCAAAATACATAATAATTATAATATTGTTTAAAATGGGAAATAAATTTAAATTATTCGTCCAGAATAAGGAATAATTGTAATAATTTATCCAAATGTGAGAAATAAATGAAAATTATTCGTACAAAATAGCGAATAATTAGAATACAATAATACAATAATTTCCAAAAGTGTGGAATAAATTAGAATTATTCGTCCAAAATAGTGAATAATTACAATACAATTTCCAAAAATGTGGAATAAATTAGAATTATTTGTAAAAAATGATTATAATAATTCATCAAAAAGTACAATTATTCATCCAAAATAAGGAATAATTATAATAATTTCTTAAAAATTGTAAAATAAATGAGAACTAATCTTCCAAAAATAGCGAATAATTGTAATAATTCATCAAAAAATGTGGAATAAATTACAATTATTCATCCAAAATAGGGAATAATTATAATAATGTCTTCAAAACCGTCAAATAAATCAGAACTAGTCATCCATAAATAGGGAATAACTGTAATATTACTTCAAAATTGTGAAAAAAAATAGAATTATTCGTCCAAACAGATGAAATAATCATAATACTTCATCCAAAAATCTGGAATAAATTGTTCGTCCAAAATAGCGAATAATTACACTACAACTTCCAAAAGTCTGGAAAAATATGAATTATTCGTCCCAAATACGGAATAATTAAGACCCCCCCTTAAAAAGTCTGAAATAAATGAGAGACATCCTGACTGTGATATATGGGACACAACCCGTCTGGTCCGTTTGCCGCGCATGCGCAGTCTGCACACGGCGCCGCCGTGAACGCGCGCTGACTGGACCGTACCAAAAGCAGGTGTATCGCTTGTTTACCCCGGGGGGCAAATTCAGCACCCACACAAACAGCACCTCCACCTTACGCCCGGTCCCGACCCCCTTTACGCTTTCCCGCGCTTTTTCAACGTGTACATGTTTGCGTTGTGGCGTATTTGGTGCTGAACCCAGGCGCGTGCGGAGAAGAGGCTCCCCCTATGTATTCCTGGCACTGCGAGGGTCCCGACCAGGCTGTGAGATAAGCGCGTGAGGGGAAGAGAATAAATACTAGGAAATAAAGAATTCCCGTTCATGTGTGCGTCTAATTCCACGCTGTAGGAAAACATGTCCGTCACGTTTTCGTCCACACGGCCGAGGGGGAAAGGGGAGGTGACCCAGCAGACCATCCAGAAGGTAGGCTCGGAGGTGCTGGATGGGGCTGGAGGAGGAGGAGGAGGGATGCTGGTGCTGATGGTGGGAAAGTGCAGGGTTGAGATGATGATGATGGTGTTGATGATGATGATGATGGTGGTGATGGTGATGGCAATTATTCCACCCACACGGATGCTGCAGTGCGTGCACACCTGCTCTTTGATCTTAGCGGTCCAGCCATTGATCTTATATTGCCATTTCTGCGCGTGCTCATCGAGCTGTCATGTGCTTCACGCATCACTGCAGTTGTGAAGCCATTAGTCTCCGGGTTCTCTGATTGTCCATCTATTTTTGGACACGTACGTGCTGAAATGCTGACTGAAGGATTAGCCTGTTACTGATGAGCCCCATATATATGTATTAGCTCCGCCTCCTGTCCATCATATCAGCTCTATTGACCATACAGGACACTCTGTAGGTGTACAGGTCCAGACTGTAGTCCATCTGTTTCTCTGTGTACTGTATTACCCTGTTCTTCAATGGTCAGGACCCCCACAGGACCACCACAGAGCAGGTATGATGTGGGTGGTGGATCATTCTCAGCACTGCAGTGACACTGACGTGGTGGTGGTGGTGTTAGTGTGGGTGGTGCTGGTGTGAGTGGATCAGACACAGCAGTGCTGCTGGAGTGTTTAGACACTGTGTCCACTCACTGTCCACTCTATTAGACACTCCTACCTTGCTGGTCCACCTTGTAGATGGACAGTCAGAGACGATAGCTCATCTGCTGCTCCACAGTGCAGTGTTGGTCATCCTCTAGTCCTTCATCAGTGGACACAGGACGCTGCCCCGCAGGACGCTGCCCACAGGACGCTGTCCACAGAACACTGCCTCACAGGACGCTGCCCCACAGGACGCTGCCCACAGGACGCTGCCCACAGGACACTATAGTGACATGACGTAATCACTGTATCACTATAACCACAGCATATCATCGCGTTGCCGTCTACATAGCACCGTTAAAGGTGCCATATGCATTTATTCAGTGCTGGAATCTGTTGTTTCTGATGTTCCACATGGATATTTAGATGAGCTCTGCTCTGATTGGCTGGTTTACAAAGAGATCCCACCCACAATGATCACCCAGAAGCACCATGTGGAAACAGACTTAATAAAATGAGCCTCTGTGTAAATAAGCTCCGCCCTCATGCTATTTAGTTAGCTATGCTAGTTACTCTGAGCTAATGCTAGTCGCTAACATTCCCTGTGCTAGCTACTGGCTCCATCTGGACACCAACACACGGTAGATTAAAGTTGATCCTCACTATGGAGCTCTCAGTTTAAGATGATCTGCTCCAACCGCCACACACGGATACAATCACACAGCATGGCTGCTACTTACAGGCTGCTGTTGGGGTGGTGGTGCTAATAAAGGTGGAGCTGCTCCTCTCTTCAGTCTCTTCAGGGTCAGACGCTGAGCGGAGCTGCTCCATATTGTCCAGAGAGGTTTGGGAATCTGTCCGGAGTGGAATGTGCAGACTGCAGGGTTAAAGGTGTTCCGGGATCCTGTTAGAGATGTGGGAGCTGGAGTTCCTGTTCTCCAGCTTGTTTTGGGAATTTTCTGTTCCACCTTAAATGGAGCTGCAGGACATTCTGGTGCCCATACAAGCTGCAGTATTTAAGGTGGAACGGAAGGTTGTATTAAGAAGCTGGTGAACAGGAAGAACTCCAGCTGGGTTTAAAGATGAACATCAACCATGTGCCGCTGGGAGTTGGCATCCCTGGGAAAGGAATGGAAAGTGCCGACATTCCCAATCTACAGCCTGGAATGCTGGGTTTCTCCACATAATCCACCATTTTGGTTCTGTAGCTCCGTTGTGGTTGTACGTAAGTTTTGGGGGTGTGAATATTTACCCCCCTCTGCTCCGTAGCAGTTTAGGATTTGGGAATTGGCTAGTTTTCCCTTCCATTTGTTTTGGGAAAGCAGGATTTGGATTTGAAGGAGGAACAACAGTGTCTGAGGGTCACGGTCTGTGAGTTCTGTGTACTGAACTAACTTAAAATCATGGGTCATTAATGCTAATGTTGCTAACAATGAATGGAAGTCAATAGTCACCAGTTAGCATGACCCAGAGGACCTCATTCTGGCTGCTGCTGTCTGGTTCCATTGTTACTGGAACTGTCGCTCCAGCCGATGACCTGAGGGCAGGATGATCACTCAGAGTCCAGAGGGGTTCCTCCGGCATAACGCTGCTGCAGGTGGAGGAAGCTTGGAATGGCCTATATCTGTCTTTTCTGTCCTGTTCCAGATGCTGGACGAGAACCACCACCTGATCCAGTGCATCATGGATTACCAGAGCAAAGGAAAGACGGCAGAGTGCACACAGTAGGTATCAGCAGATCTGTTCTGATGTTGGGTAAACGAGTGTGAGGTTCACTGTGCTGCGCTGTGTTTGTTCAGGTATCAGCAGATCTGAACATACTGATGTTGGGTAAACGGGTGTGTGTGTGGTTCACTGTGCTGTGCTGTGTTTGTTCAGGTATCAGCAGATCTGAACATACTGATGTTGGGTAAACGAGTGTGTGTGTGGTTCACTGTGCTGCGCCGTGTTTGTTCAGGTATCAGCAGAGCTAAACATACTGATGTTGGGTAAACGAGTGTGTGTGTGGTTCACTGTGCTGTGCTGTGTTTGTTCAGGTATCAGCAGATCTGAACATACTGATGTTGGGTAAACGAGTGTGTGTGTGGTTCACTGTGCTGTGCTGTGTTTGTTCAGGTATCAGCAGATCTGAACATACTGATGTTGGGTAAACGAGTGTGTGTGTGGTTCACTGTGCTGCGCCGTGTTTGTTCAGGTATCAGCAGAGCTGAACATACTGATGTTGGGTAAACGAGTGTGTGTGTGGTTCACTGTGCTGTGCTGTGTTTGTTCAGGTATCAGCAAATCTGAACATACTGATGTTGGGTGAATGAGTGTGTGTGGTTCACTGTGCTGTGCTGTGTTTGTTCAGGTATCAGCAGATCTGAACGTATTGACGTTGGGTAAAGGAGTGTGTGAGGTTCACTATGCTGTGCTGTGTTTGTTCAGGTATCAGCAGATCTGAACATACTGATGTTGGGTAAACGAGTGTGTGTGTGGTTCACTGTGCTGCGCCGTGTTTGTTCAGGTATCAGCAGAGCTGAACATACTGATGTTGGGTAAACGAGTGTGTGTGTGGTTCACTGTGCTGTGCTGTGTTTGTTCAGGTATCAGCAGATCTGAACATACTGATGTTGGGTAAACGAGTGTGTGGTCCACTGTGCTGTGTTTGATCAGGTATCAGCAGATCTGAACATACTGATGTTGGGTAAACGAGTGTGTGTGTGTGGTTCACTGTGCTGCGCTGTGTTTGTTCAGGTTTCAGCAGATCTGAACGTACTGATGTTGGGCAAACGAGTGTGTGGTTCACTGTGCTGTGCTCTGTTTGTTCAGGTATCAGCAGATCTGAACGTATTGACGTTGGGTAAAGGAGTGTGTGAGGTTCACTATGCTGTAGTGTGTTTGTTCAGGTATCAGCAGATCTGAACATACTGATGTTGGGTAAACGAGTGTGTGTGTGGTTCACTGTGCTGCGCCGTGTTTGTTCAGGTATCAGCAGAGCTGAACATACTGATGTTGGGTAAACGAGTGTGTGTGTGGTTCACTGTGCTGTGCTGTGTTTGTTCAGGTATCAGCAGATCTGAACATACTGATGTTGGGTGAATGAGTGTGTGTGGTTCACTGTGCTGTGCTGTGTTTGTTCAGGTATCAGCAGATCTGAACATACTGATGTTGGGTAAACGAGTGTGTGGTCCACTGTGCTGTGTTTGATCAGGTATCAGCAGATCTGAACATACTGATGTTGGGTAAACGAGTGTGTGTGTGGTTCACTGTGCTGCGCTGTGTTTGTTCAGGTATCGGCAGATCTGAACATACTGATGTTGGGTAAACGTGTGTGGTTCACTGTGCTGTGCTCTGTTTGTTTAGGTATCAGCAGATCTGAACGTATTGACGTTGGGTAAAGGAGTGTGTGAGGTTCACTATGCTGTAGTGTGTTTGTTCAGGTATCAGCAGATCTGAACATACTGATGTTGGTTAAATGAGTGTGTAGTTCACTGTGCTGTGCTCTGTTTGATGTTGGGTAAACGAGTGTGTGTGGTTCACCGTGCTGTGCTCTGTTTGATGTTGGGTAAACGAGTGTGTGGTTCACCATGCTGTGCTCTGTTTGATGTTGGGTAAACGAGTGTGTGTGGTTCACCGTGCTGTGCTCTGTTTGATGTTGGGTAAACGAGTGTGTGAGGTTCACCGTGCTGTGCTCTGTTTGATGTTGGGTAAACGAGTGTGTGTGGTTCACCGTGCTGTGCTCTGTTTGATGTTGGGTAAACGAGTGTGTGGTTCACCGTGCTGTGCTCTGTTTGATGTTGGGTAAACGAGTGTGTGTGGTTCACCGTGCTGTGCTTTGTTTGATGTTGGGTAAACGAGTGTGTGGTTCACCGTGCTGTGCTCTGTTTGTTCAGGTATCAGCAGATCCTGCACAGGAACCTGGTGTACCTGGCCACGATAGCCGACTCCAATCAGAACATGCAGTCCCTCCTACCTGCTGTAAGCCCCGCCCACTGCTCACCAACACAGCCTATCAGAGACGCGGCTGTCGGCCTGTGTTCTCTCCTCCTGCTCGTCTGTTCATTTCTGTCTTTTATCATTTCATCTTCTGTCTTCTTCTCTCTTTCCTCAGTCTGGTCATATTTCTTTGTCCTTTAATGTCCTCCTGTTTCTGTCCTTAATTCTTTCTTTTTATCTTTCTTATGTGGATTATTCACTCTTTATTAATTCATTCATTCATTCATTCATTCATTCATTTACTCATTCACTAATTCTTTTGTTTTTTCTTTCTTTTTGTTTTTATTCTTTGTTTTTTATTCTTTCCTTTATGGGTACTTTTGCTCTTTCATTCTTTCTTTTTTTGTTTTTTTTCTTTCTTTTTCTTATGTGGATTTTCCACCCCTCATTCATTTGTTCATTCATTCATGTTTTCTTCTTTAATTATTTGGGGTTTTTTTTTTGCATTCTTTTCATTTTTATTTTTTATTTGTTTATTTTATGTTTCTTTCTTTCTTTTTGCTGATTTTCTTTCATTTCTTTCTTTTTCTTTTCCTTTTTTGGTATATCTCCCTGTCTACTTTTGACTCTGATTCTGACATAAAAGTAATAAAACTTTTATATGATTTTATGTGATGTAGCATAATTAACTCTCTCTCTCTCTCTCTCTCCCTCCCTCCCTCTCCCCGCCCCCCCGCCCCCAGCCTCCTAACCCCAGTATGAGTATGGGTCCGGGTGGTATCGGTCCGAGCGGTGGTCAGTCTCTTCACTCTCAGACTAACCTGAATGACAGTATGGGCTCAGGCCTGCCGCCTACCTCACTGATGCAGAGCCAGCTCAGTAACGGTCAGCCACTCTACAGTCCTGCATGAGTCTGTCTGTCTGTCTGTCTGCCTTATCCGTCTGTCTGTGTGTCTAACTGCCTGCCTGTTTAACAGCCACCCTTTTCTGTTGCCTGCCTGTACGTCCCTCAGATCTCTCCATCCCTCCCCATGGTCTCTGTAAAGCTCACTTACTGTTCATCTAGAAGGACAAGTTCAGCAAAATGATCAAATTCACACAGTTCCTCCTCCAAAATTAGCCAATCAGGCCAGACAGGTCACTTTAGCTTTAGCACTGAAGCTACAAGGCTAATGTAGCGATAATCCTGTCCACAGGATAGTAGTAGTATCAATAATCAAAGAAATTTGAGTGAGGGTATACGTGTAGTGAGAGATCTGAAAGAAATTAGAGTAAGGGTATACACACGGTGAGAAATCAGAGTAAGGGTATACATGCGGTGAGAGATCTGAAAGAGATCAGACGAAGGGTATACACGCAGGGAGAGATCTGAAAGAGATCAGAGTAAGGGTATACACGCAGTGAGAGATCAGAGTAAGGGTATACACGCAGTGAGAGATCAGAGTAAGGGTATACACGCGGTGAGAAATCAGAGTAAGGGTATATACGCGGTGAGAGATCTGAAGAGATCAGAGTAAGGGTAGTCACGCAGTGAGAAATCAGAGTAAGGGTATATACGCAGTGAGAGATCAGGGTAAGGGTAGACACGCGGTGAGAAATCAGACTAAGGGTATACACGCGGTGAGAGATCTGAAAGAGATCAGAGTAAGGGTATACACGCGGTGAGAAATCAGACTAAGGGTATACACGCGGTAAGAGATCTGAAAGAGATCAGAGTAAGGGTAGTCACGCGGTGAGAAATCAGACTAAGGGTATACACGCGGTGAGAGATCTGAAAGAGATCACAGTAAAGGTATACACGCAGTGAGAAATCAGAGTAAGGGTATATACGCGGTGAGAGATCTGAAGAGATCAGAGTAAGGGTATACATGCAGCATATATATGCAGTGAGAAATGTATACTCAAAGGGTTATATATAGAACTATATACGGGGCATTCTCCATCAATCAAAAAAAAAGATGCAAAGAATCTCTCCATCACACACGTTTATTACTGTTACTTAAACACAAACGGAGGCGAACATGTCAGATTTAGCCGTGTAGTTAACGCTATGCTAATTATCTGTTAGCTACCTTAGCTTCGTAGCTCCAGTGCTGAAACTAAAGTAAATAGTCGTAAATACAAGTAGGTACAGTTTAGTTGTAGTTATGGCTAACACGACTAGCCTAGCTAGAACACTTAGCTAGCTTAATAAATCCTGTTCACCTGCTATCTTTACAACCATGGTATAATTTTGCTTCAGATAGAGTCCTGAATGTATGCCGTGCCTAGCTGATCCAAATCCAGGCTAGCAAAACTGGCTAGCAACATAAATTAGCAATTAGCACGTGTCCACAACATTGAAATGTCATTCCTCAGAAAGTCTGACAACGGTGTGACAGTGTATTGGTGACATTGTCAGTACATTGGCACAACTTTTTTAGAATCCAATGAGCATTCCGGTATTTTGCCCTGGAACTCCATGGAAGTTTGCTAAGTTGCCAACAGTACCATAGTACCATAATGACAATGTTACTTAATAGTGAGTAGGGTTGCCACCCGTCCTGAAAATACGGAATCGTCCTTTAATTGGCAATTAAATGTCGCGTCCCGTATTAAACCAATACGGGGCAGAATTTGTTCCGTATTTCCGTAAATTTGTTCTGTATTTCCGTAAATGTCCGTAAATTTGTTCCGTATTTCCGTAAATTTGTTCCGTATTTCCGTAAATGTCCGTAAATTTGTTCTGTATTTCCGTAAATTTGATCCGTATTTCCGTAAAATGTCCATAAATTTGTTCTGTATTTCCGTAAATGTCCGTAAATTTGTTCTGTATTTCCGTAAATTTGTTCCGTATTTCCGTAAAATGTCCATAAATTTGTTCCGTATTTCCGTAAATGTCCCTAAATTTGTTCCGTATTTCCGTAAATGTCCCTAAATTTGTTTCCGTATTTCGGAATGTATTTTTTTCCATATTTTTAAATGTCCGTAAATATGTTCTGTATTTTCGTAAATTTGTTCTGTATTTCCGTAAATGTCCGATATACACGTCTGTCACACACACGTGAATGATCACAATCTGACCACGCCCCCCTGTCCTTTATTTTCATTTCTGAAAGGTGGCAACCCTAATAGTGAGGTTAGGATAATGTTGATGGGACAACGTTTCAACCAACCACCAAGCAACGTCGTAAAGAAGTAGACAGCGGTGTTGCTGGGAGGTTTTCGAAGAGCTAGGCATGCGGTTAGCATGATGCTAATTGTTGACATAAGGAAGCATTACTTCCTGTACTGCTCAGCTACATCTTAGCCTTAGCGCCAGTCCCAACCCAAAGAAGCGAAAACAAGTTCCGGTCAGCCAGGGGCATTAGCCATAACCGCTGAGACTTCCCGTCCCACTAAGCTGTCCACCCATGCCATGTCTTTGTTTCCTGAACGTCGTCGTCGTCGTCTACTGATGAACTGAATGTGTGGCGTTGTGTGCGCACGTACGTCGTGCCTAATTTATCTTGACTGCGCAGCTTGACTCTGAGTGTGTGTTGTCAGGCCCCAGCCACGCACCCATGCAGCAGCAGTCCGGCCCCGGGCCCTCCACCTCCATGAGCCTGCCCTCCAGCAGCCATGGCTCTGGGCCTGGCTACAGCCACTCTGTGCCCTCCTCTCAGGGCACCACGTCGCTCCAGGGGCAGGGGGGCTACCCGTCCTCCTCCCGTGCCAACCTCAACATGCAGTCAAACCAAGGTGAGCCCCCCAGAGTGCTCGCCCCCCTGCCGGTCACGTCTAACAGAGATGAAATTGGGAACAGTGGTTTAGTTTAGTGAAGTGGGTAGTAATGGCCTAGCAGTGGAACTGGGTCAGGGGCACTTACTGCCAAAAGTATTCGCTCCTCCGTCTTCACACACACATGTACTGCAGTGACGTCCCATTCTTAATCCACAGGGTCTAATGTGATGTCGCCCCACCCTTTACAGCTATAACAGATCCAGCTCTTCTGGGAATTCTTTCCACAGCGTTAGGAATGTGTTTATGGGAATTTCTGACCATTCCTCCAGAAGCACATGTGTGAGGTCAGACACTGATGTTGGACGAGAAGGCCTGGCTCTCAGTCTCCGCTCTAATTCATCCCAAAGGTGTTCTATCGGGTGAAGGTCAGGACTCTGTGCAGGCCAGTCCAGTTCCTCCACAGCAGACCCGCTCATCCATGACTGTGCACTGGTGTGCGGTCATGTTGGGACAGGTAGGGGCCGTCCCCAAACTGTCCCCACAATGTTGTCTCTTGGTCTGCTGAAGCATTAAGAGTTCCTCTCACTGGAACTAAGGGGCGGAGCCTAACTCCTGAACACCACCCCCACACCATAATCCCCCTCCACCAAACTCTACACTCGGCACAGTGCAGTCAGACAGGTACCGTTCTCCTGGCAACCGCCAAACCCTGACTCATCCATCGGATCACCAGACGGAGAAGCGTGATTGGTCACTCCAGAGAACACGCCTCCACTGCTCTAGAGTCCAGGGGCAGCTGCGCTTGGTGATGTAAGGCTGGATGCAGCTGCTCGCCATGGAAACCCATTCCATGAAGCTCTACACACTGTTCCTGAGCCGATCTGAAGGACACATGAAGTTTGGAGGTCTGTAGTGATGGTCTCTGTGGAAAGTTGGTGACCTCTGTGACCTATGACCCCCAGCATCCGCTGACTCCGCTCTGTCATTGTACTTGGTCTAACACTTCCTGGCTGAGCTGCTGTCGTTCCCAATCGCTCCCACTGTGTTCTAATCCCACTGACAGTGGACTGTGGAATATTTAGTAGGGGGGAATTTCAGGACTGGACTTGTAGCACAGGTGGATCCTATCACGGTACCACGCTGGAGTTCACTGAGCTCCTGAGAGTGACCCATTCTCTCACTAACGTCTGTAGGAGCAGTCTACACGTCTAGGTGCTTGGTTTTATACACCTGTGGCTATGGAAGTGGCTGGAACACCTAAATTCACTGATTTAGATGGGGGGGGTGAATACTTTTGGCAATATACTGTATCTGTAATTAGAAACTAATATAATACATTTACATAATCCTGAATGTTGGTGTATTATGAAGAACTGTCATTTCACTTTAAATATAATCCTGAATATATGAGGTAATGGATATACTGATTCTAATCTGGGCTAGCCAAACTAGCGCAGTTAGCATATAGCGATATAGATTCCAGAGTCTGGCTTTGATTCAGATATCCTGAATGCATACTGTACACTGTAGCTTATCCGATCATGATCAGCCTCAGCGAGATTAGCCCTGATAGAACATTGTGGTATATGTATATATAGGTATATGTATATATAGGTATATGTATATATATGTATATATACCTGCATATGACGGGACAGAGGAGCTGGGGGTGCAGGGGATTGGGATGATGGCTGGGAGATGTATGACTGCACCTCCTACAGGAATTTCTCGTGATCTACTCCGAATGATTAGACTGAACTGGGACAGAAAAGATGCTAACAGAGCAATACATGATATTTCTATAGATATCAATAGAGTCCATAATTTCAACCGTCAGAAATGAAAACAGGGTACAGTGTAACGATACCATCGGCTCTCAGGGCTAGTATGAGCAGCGTTAGTGCTAACCGACTCCTCATTAATATGCAGATTTCATTAAAAGGTCTTTTTCATCAGAATCAGAATCAGAATCAGAAATACTTTATTGATCCCAGGGGTAAATTGCAGTTCATGTCTAATTTATTCAGACATTCCTTCCTGTACTCCTCACTATAGATGTAGATCCATAGAGGGAACTGTGTGAGCATTTCCATATACCGGATGTAAAGGGCACATGGTCAGCCGGGTAATAATAGCCATGTGCTGACTCTCATATCAAAACAGCTCCTTGTGTTCGTTTGAACAGTTCATGATTGGATGACTGGAATATCGGAATTCAAATTCTTATTCACCCATATCCCATCCCATTCCATTTACTGTAACGTCATTCCAGTCCTGTTCTTCTTTCGCTTCTGTTCATTTCATTCACTTCCATGTCATTCTGTTCTTTTCCCATTCCAGGCTATTCCATTAGCATTCCTTTTCATTCCCATATCATTCCCATGCCATGCCCGTTCTCATTCCTATTCCTTTTCCAATTTCCATTCTGACCCATTCCTTTCACGTATTACCATTCCTGTTCTCACTCTATTTCCAGTCTGTTCCATTCCGTTAGTTTCCATTCCATCCCTGTATCATTCCCATTCTCATTTCTATTCCCATTCCTGCTCTATTCCATTCTCATTATTGTTCCATTCCATATCCCTCTGTTCCTTTCCCATTCCATTCCTGCTCTATTCCATTCCCATTCCCATTTCTATTCCCATTCCCATCCCTGCTCTATTCCATTCTCATTATTGTTCCATTCCATATCCCTCTGTTCCTTTCCCATTCCATTCCTGTATCATTCCCATTCTCATTTCTATTCCCATTCCATTCCTGCTCTATTCCATTCCCATTCCCATTTCTATTCCCATTCCTGCTCTATTCCATTCCCATTTCTATTCCCATTCCTGCTGTATTCCATTCTCATTATTGTTCCACTCCATGTCACTCTGTTCCTTTCCCATTCCATTCCTGCTCTATTCCATTCCCATTTCTATTCCTATTCCCATTTCTATTCCCATTCCCATTTCTATTCCCATTGTTCTTCCGATTCCATGTCACTCATTCCATTCCTATTCCCATTCCTGAATCATTCCCATTCTCATTTCTATTCCCATTTCCATTCCTGCTCTATTTCATTCCCATTATTGTTCCATTCCATGTCTCTCTGTTCCTTTCCCATTCCATTCCCTGTCCCATTCCAAGTGATGACATACAGGAATAGAGATACAGTGTAGCAGTGTGATGAGACAGTGCTTGTGTATGGCGTCCGATCTCTGTCCCATGGCCCGGCTCTGTCAGCGAATGCTATTGGCTGATGGCACCTGGTATCGTGACTGACCGCCCACTACGAAGGGCCTTCTCCAGAACAACAAAGATGGCGGACGAAGATGCAGGTTGAGAATGAAGCGAGGCGCATCATCAGTATGCTGAAGTGAGCCGTACATTAAAACAGACCTTCAGATAAATATAGCCTCGCTAGCTGACGTTACAGCTAAGTACTTAACGTTACCCCTAACTAGGCTAGCTTACTCCAGCCAAAATGCTACGTAGCATAGCTTTAAAAGATAATCCATCAACTATACTTCGATGTAAATATTAAATTTATTATAGACATAAAATGTCACGGTCCATTCTTTTTCTTCGTTCTCATTTCCGAAAAAACACGGTAACACTTTTCGGGTTGCCGATATTCCTATATACAGTATATTCCAATATAACTCTGCTTAGCTATTAGCTAAACGAACATTAGCCTTGGTACAGATGTTGTAAAAAGGTTGACAGTTAAATCAGATATTAAATTAGATGAACCAACGTTTGGTTTTAATTGATCTCAGCTGTCGGTGTTCCTCTTCGTCCGCCATCTTTGTTGTTCTGGAGAAGGCGTTTGGTAGTGGGTGGTCAGCCACGTGATCAGGAGCCATTAGCCATTAGCATTCGCTGACAGAACCAGCCCGTGTGCCCGCCCCCAAACTGTCAAAACCACCCAGAGGTTTCACATTTACGTTCGTGAGTGGGACGTTTACGCACACGAAATGTAAAACCTCCAGGTGTCTGTTTTTCACCCTGTGTTTTGGCGCCCCCTGGTTTTGACAGTGGTCTGACACCGCCTTTGTGTCCATTGTTTATGAGTGTAGGGATAGCGTGTAGCGTGAGGAGTGAAACCTTCCAGCGTTGTCTCGCTCGCTCTGGATCAGTTCTAGAAGTGAGAGAGTGAGCATGTCCCTCCAGGCTGAGCAGTGCCAGTAGAACATCAGTGTGCGGTAGAACCTGAAGTAGAACCGCTGTGATATTCTCAGTGTGTGCGGGATTTTCCCAGGCTGCCCTAAAGCTCCTGTTCCTGTAAAGCGAGGCAGCTGAAGCCAGCTAGCACAAACACATTCAGTTCATCACTGGGAGTCCGCCTCTTCCTCCGCTGTTTAATTATTTACCCTCCTCTTTTAACAGGCTCCCCTGACCTTTAACCTTTCCCCCCTGACATGCTGCCCCTTCTGTTCCCCCCGACTGTCAGCGTTCCTCCTTGTGCGAGCACTTACCCAAGCTTGGCTTCTGCTCTTTTTGGTCCACGACGAACCTTTCAGTTTTCCCGACAGCTCCCCTCCCAGCTTTTCCGGCGCAGCTTCTGAACGGCTTCTCCTTGACCTTCACGATCTTTCCCGGCAGGAAGTGTGTTCGGATTTCTTGTTGCTATAGTCATTGTTCCTATGGTAATGTATGTGGTGTCACCCCCTCCTGGTTCTTCTCAGTCTCTATGATGCATCAGCAAGGTGCAGGACCCCACTATTCCTCGTCCCAGGCTGGGGGTCAGCACTACCAGGGCCAGCAGTCCATGGGCATGATGGGTCAGGGAAGCCAGGGCAACAGCATGATGCCACAGAGGCCCATTGGAAGCTACCGTCCCTCTCAGCAAGGTAAGTGGAGGGTCTTTCCTTTCGGTTGGTTCTGTTTGGTCCGGTTTGGTTTGGTGCTGGTCGCTGGACGTGTTAGAGCTGTAGACGGTGGTTGGGAATAACGCTGAGGAATAGAAGCCGATTTGTGTCTGTTTTTCCCCACAATGACCCAAATGAGCCAAGCGTTGGGGTGTCTCAAAATCAACCGGAAGCAATGGATTGGGAGGTGGTGGCCATTTCTTGACCAGCGCAGTGCGGAGCCAAGCCACAACGCTGGGCTCCTAAATAGCTTGTTGGTGTGAATGTTGAAGAGAGGGGATGTGGGCTAGTCCAGTTTGGTGTAGCTGTGTAGCATTAGCCCAAAGTGATGCTAGCCGGCTGGCTAGGTGTTGCTTAAAAGAAATGGAGGGTCTATGGGTCTATGTTGCTTAAAAGAAATGGAGGGTCTATGGGAGGAACAAGGGATGAATAAACGACACGGAGGAGTGCGGGTCAGTATGGCTGTGGATTAGGGTTTGGGGACCTGTCCTGAGTGAGTACATGCAGTTCGGTGGCTGTATGGGAGGCAGTAGGGTTTGAATGGGGGAGGAAATGAATGGGAGACTATGGGAGGTGTGAGGAATGGTGGAAAAAGACAAATAGACGAGTGTGGGTCGGACCAACCTAGAATCCGTGCTCGGGGGTCTTCTCTGAGATGTGAGAATGTATGTGAAATGGTGTCTGTCAGTTGAGCAGAGGTACAGACAATGGGTGTGTACTTTTCCATTCCTTTCATTCCTATAGGAAAAAATTCCAAAGCAACCGTAAGTTGATCAGACCAAACATTCCGGATTTGGAATGGTGTCGATGTCTCGAAAGCTGCATGACTTGTTAGCGGATAAAAACTGTGGTAGAAGAAGAAGAACCCAACCTCATTTGAAAATGACTTCGTCTGTGTGGCAGAACGGCCTAAAGCAGTAGCTACCAACTAGCTACCAAAAAAAAAGTGGGATTGGCCATGAAAATACAGAAACAGAGGGATAGTGCAAAAATCTGTAGGGTTTTATAAACTGGTACGGATAGCAAGAAATTGAAAACACAAAAAAGAAAAAAAATGCACTCAGTTTAGATTTATCGAAAAAATCTGAAAAAAAAAATTCAGAAAAAATTTTCCGAAAAAATTTTCGGAAAAAAAATTCTTAAAAAAAATTCCCGAAAAAAATTCCGAAAGATTTTCAGAAAAATCTGAAATTCATCTCACAATCTGTTTTAGTTCAGCTAAAGCTATCCATGTTCTGCTATCGCCTCTAGTCATATATAATATAACATACAGCGGTCTAATTTCCCAGCAGAACCTACCAGGGACGACGTCTCAGACAACTAGACAAGACACGAGGTGACCAGCACCATCACGACACATCAGAGGGGAATACACCGAATACACAAACACACTAAATCACACTGGGACCAACAAAGAGGTGTTGGCCAATATCGTGATCATAAGATAAGATTAACCACTAAAATGTTAAATCCATTAGAAGACAGTACGTTTCCAGAAGACCCCTATTCAGTAGGTGTTTTATGACCCCTGTGGCCTAATTCAAATGGTTCGCTCCACCTTCCGTCTAGGAACCAAATAAATATCCATTGTTCTTAGAGGGATTCCTTTTTCCGCCGGACCTGTTCGCCAGATAACACTCTCAAGCAGGCCAGGTTGTCTCTGTGTCCAGTGGCTGACTCGGTACAGCCTAGTACTTAGCATTCGCCAGATATACTCTTTAACAGTGTTCAGCTGACGCTCTTATCCAGAGCGACTTACAGGCTTGATCATATTACAGGGAGGCCAGTGTGGTGTTGGGAGTCTTGCCCAAGGACAATAAGTGGTAAAGCACAGCATAGTCACCCAGACCAGGCTTTAAACCGCAGTCTCCCACATGGTGTAGGCTTAGTGTGGGCTGGTCGTCAGCATTAACCGGTGTGGACTGGTCCTCAGCATTAACCAGTGTGGGCTGGTCGCCAGCATTAACCAGTGTGGGCTGGTCGCCAGCATAAACCAGTTTGGGTTGGTCACCAGCATTAACCACTGTGGGCTGGTCCTCAGCATTAACCAGTGTGGGCTCGTCACCATCATTAACCAGTGTGGGCTCGTCACCATCATTAACCAGTGTGGGCTCGTCACCATCATTAACCAGTGTGGGCTGGTCGCCAGCATTAACCAGTATGGGTTGGTCGCCAGCATTAACCAGTGTGGGCTGGTCACCAGCATTAACCAGTGTGGACTGGTCCTCAGCATTAACCAGTGTGGGCTCGTCACCATCATTAACCAGTGTGGGCTGGTCGCCAGCATTAACCAGTGTGGGCTGGTCACCAGCATTAACCAGTGTGGGCTGGTCACCAGCATTAACCAGTGTGGGCTGGTCATCAGCATTAACCAGTGTGGGCTGGTCACCAGCATTAACCAGTGTGGGCTGGTCGCCAGCATTAACCAGTGTGGACTGGTCCTCAGCATTAACCAGTGTGGGCTGGTCGCCAGCATTAACCAGTGTGGGCTCGTCACCATCATTAACCAGTGTGGACTGGTCCTCAGCATTAACCAGTGTGGGCTGGTCGCCAGCATTAACCAGTGTGGGCTGGTCCCCAGCATTAACCAGTGTGGGCTGGTCCCCAGCATTAACCAGTGTGAGCTGGTCGCCAGCATAAACCAGTTTGGGTTGGTCACCAGCATTAACCAGTGTGGGCTGGTCACCTGTATAAACCAGTGTGGGCTGGTCACCAGCATTAACCAGTGTGGACTGGTCCTCAGCATTAACCAGTGTGGGCTGGTCGCCAGCATTAACCAGTGTGGGCTGGTCACCAGCATTAACCAGTGTGGGCTGGTCGCCAGCATTAACCAGTGTGGGCTGGTCCCCAGCATTAACCAGTGTGGGCTGGTCGCCAGCATAAACCAGTGTGGGCTGGTCACCAGCATTAACCAGTGTGGGCTGGTCACCTGTATAAACCAGTGTGGGCTGGACACCAGCATTAACCAGTGTGGGCTGGTCACCAGTATAAACCAGTGTGGGCTGGTCACCAGCATTAACCAGTGTGGGCTGGTCACCAGTATAAACCAGTGTGGGCTGGTCACCAGCATTAACCAGTGTGGGCTGGTCACCAGTATAAACCAGTGTGGGCTGGTCCCCAGCATTAACCAGTGTGGGCTGGTCACCAACATTAACCAGTGTGGGCTGGACACCTGTATAAACCAGTGCGTGACGCTCCTTGGTTTACCCTCTGTCTCTGATCTCCCGAGCTCCAGTGTGAGCCCAGCCAGCCCAGTATGATGCTGGTGTGTGCGGTTTGATCCAGCAGGGCCAGAGGAGCTGTCTGGTGTTGGGCCAGATGATCATGTGACCAAGTGTGTGCCGTTAGTGGAATGTGACAGCGTTCCTGGACGAGAGCTGTAGAGATGGTCACATGACCGTCTGCTGGGGAGATATTCATCAGGGCTGTCGGTGCTGGTTCAGGAGCTCATAAATCTCTTCCCGCCGCGCTGTGTCAGCACATTGCTACATGCAGGGTTTCGGGGGTGCTCTCATTGTTGGCGGATGCTGGAGGCTTTTGTGCAGTGGTCAGGGAACGTCTCCATGACAGCGCTCTCAGTTTGGCAGATAGCTTAGTAAACAGATGAACAGTGATATTCCAGCATGATCCTTTAAGACCCTCCGCTGTGACGGAGCGCTCTACAGGGGTCTCCACAGAGGGCCAGGCTTTTGCTAGTGGATGCTAAGGCTAGGTAGATTAGCCTGATTAGCTAGGTTAACTAGGTTAGCTAGCTAGCGTTAGAGCCCACTGGCACCAGACACTGCAGACACTCCTCGTCCTCACCACAAGGAAAGAGCTGGAGTGATAACTGAGTCGTTTCTGGAGTTGATCATGAGCGTTGTTTGGAAACGGGATCTGAAGGATCGATCACCTGCACAAGCTACCAGCTCAAACCTGATCCCACCCAGTAATGTTTGTGCAGATCATGTGGGATCTACCGGTGAATACCCTGGGTCCTTTAAATGGGGGTGAGTCCATAGCATAGGCCTCGCCCACTGTGCCACAATAGGCTCCACCCAGTATTTATAGGTCATTTAATACCGTGTGCTTTTCAGAATTTATGGAATGCTGACCGATAGCATGTTGCGTTGCCGAGCGACCATTGGGAATCCTGTTTCACTTGATCTAGTGCAACTTATATACATCATTCCGTGAAGTTTATAGGTACTCGTATGTTTCTGGAATTTCTCGGAGTATCCCGATATTATGTTTTACCCCATATTGCCCACCTCTTACTGACCGGGGTTGCCATGTTTCACATTCCGGAAGGTCCAGACCTTCTATTTTTGACGCTGTACTGAAATCATAACACTCACACTGGTTTGTTATTGTGGCTTCACGTTCGATATCTTATTAATTCTGTAAAGGAAGGTTGGTATGGAGCTCTTTCTGCACAGTCCGAGTTTATTATTATCACTACTGTCCGTGTAGTATTGTTGGTAATGGCACCATGCCGCACTACAGCGCTGCTTCCTGTTGGCTGGAGTGTTCCGTTTGTGCGTTTTTGGGTTTGAGTTTTTGAAGGAAGTTGTGATATCTGGAGTTTCTGCACACCAGCACTAAAATGCTCTTCCCCTTTTCGGCCATGTTGGAATTCTCCTTAATTCATTTGTATCTCCTTCCCACCTGCACTCGGTTTACTCTGCAAATTCCCCTTTTCCACACCATCCCCATGGAATTTCCTTTCCTTTTTTTCCGATATTGAGGTTTTTAATTATTTGCTTTGCAGATTTCAGATAAGGGACCGTTTTGTTTGTCCTTACTGGTTAAAAGGAGATCTGACCATCTTTGCATTGATCACAAAGTCAAAGATTTGACTCCATCTCACGGATCCCCTCTCTCAGCAATGACTCCGGGATAGCCCAACATTCTTAAGCCCCTATATACAACCCCCTCCAGAGCCCGGTGATCAGCCTGTTGGCTGATTGGATGATTAACCCTTAAATTCATGGGTATTTCTTCAAAAGAGTCTAGGACTTATATCTAACATAATTAAACCGACTAGTTACCATGTAAATAATGTACAACTGTCACAGTATTTTACCAAGTAATAAACATATTACAAATTGACATATAATTGTATTTAATATTTTGATTTTAATAATTTATCTAGTGTAACCAAATGCCAAAACTTCAAATCAAATTTATATTATATTTTATAATTTTATATCAAACATATTTAGCTACACACTTTTCTGCACTTTGACATATATCGGATCAGTTATTGACCCTGTAACCTTCACAGAAAACAATTAGAACTAAATATTTTTGTAATTATTTTTTCAAAAATAATTTTAAACTATAAGATTTTAGGAAATAATATCAAAATTTTACATGGAAAATTTTAGGCTTGTATCGTCATTACTTTGTGGGAAATAGAGGTGATAAAAAGGCAAATAAAAAAAGAGAAAATGAAATGCATTAATTTCATAAGTCATAACTTTTAAACTATTTATGCTAAATCTATAAAATTTTCAGGGATTTTTATTTGGCTTAAATTGTATTTCAGCATCCTGAAATAGAAGATATACAAATGCATGCTTAAAGTTTTGTCACTTGCAGAAAATCTTGCACATTCAGCAAAACCAAAATTTAGTGCACTGGAGCAGATTTTGCCCTTTATATCTCCAGACTAAAGTACATCAGTTAATTAATATTTTTGTATTTATTTTTTATATATCACATGACTTTTTTTGTCAGTTAGGTATGAGCCAAAGTGCTTAAGTCTTAAAGTAATACTTTCTATAATTGGAAAAAAGCTACTTGCAATTAACAGCTTTAACAAATATGAAATTGCTGTTTCCAACATTTGTTGGAACAAAGCGTGCTTGAATATAAGTTAATTATATTGTATTTATTTTAAAATATAAAATAACTTTATATTTACTGTCAGAAACGGATTTGATTATAATAATTCAATATAAAAATCATTATAATAAGTAAATATTATATAAAAAGCGATACCACAAAAAATTATATATGAGAAAAAAAAAATTAGGAAGGTGGGACTCATCCCCCACAAAAACAAATGGAGGAAAAATGGACGAGTTACAGAGGTAAAGGGGAAGGGGTGAAGTTAAATGAAAAAGTAAAAATCTAATTCTATGGGAAATGAATTAATTTCATAAGTCATAACATTTGAACTATTTATGCTAGATCTATGAAATTTTCAGGGATTTTTATTTGGTTTGAATTGTATTTAAGCATACTGAAATGGAAGATATACAAATACCTGCCAGAAATTTTGTCACTTGCAGAAAATCTAGAAATCCATATAAGAAAATATAATATAACAAGTAAATAGAATACAATAGGCGGTGTCCCATCTATTATCTTATATAAGAAAAAAACAAACCAAAATGTCCAATATCTGAGATTCTTTAGTGTAGAGATATTAAAGACCAGTTAATTTTTCAATTTTTAGTTAAGAAACTTTAAATAAAAAAATCTGCATGTATATAAATATCCATGTAGCAAAATTAGGTAAAAAGTATAAATTTATCAAAGCTATATCTCAAAAACTAATAAAGACACAGGGCTAAAATTTTGCACAGTATTTCTTGGAAATACTGACATTATTTCCTGAAAATATTTTTAAAGTCTTGTTCATTTTTCTGAACTTTAGTACTCAGGAGGTGGATTTACCTATATACCTTATTGACCGATAAGCAGATACATAATTATAAATTAGAAGATAGTTCAAAATAAACACAGCACTGTGCAAAAGTCAGAGACCACCCTGCAGTTATTAAGTTTCCTGTCTATAGGTAGTGTTGTACCTTATTATATAAGGATATTAGGGGGGTGGGACTTATCCCCCACCCTCCCACGCCCCCCACACACAAAAAACAAATGGAGGAAAAATGGGCGAGGTAAAGAGGTAAAGGGGAGGGGGTGAGGTTAAGGGTCGCGAGTGACCCGAGGTATAAATTTAAGGGTTAACCAACCCTGGTGTCACCCTGTCTTTCAGGATCTGCCCCGCAGTACATGGGCCAAGAGGAGTTCTACGGAGAGCAGTACGGACACACTGCCAGCTCCAGCGAGCCCATAAACCAGCAGTATTACCCCGATGGTAATCACACGGACGCTCAACCCTCACACACGCACCCACACTCACCCAAGTACACACTCATCCACCTCCTCAAATCCTGGGACATCTCCACCCCCCTTTCTTCCTCTGCCTCAGTTTTGTCCGGAGTGGCTTGGAGAACCCCTTTCTGTTCCTCTCCCCTCCTGCTTTCCATGTCTCTCTCTTTTGCATCCCAGCGACTAAAGTCCAATTCCAAGACTTCCCCCCTTTTCCGAAGACGCTTTTGACATGTACGTTCTTCCCCTTGTTACGTCTACCTCTTTTTCCCACCCCCTTCCCACCCACCCCCCCTTGTGAAGGTGCTGAGGCCTGATCTCAGAACAGCTCCTCCTCCTCTTCTTTGATTGTGAACCCTTTTTTTGGTGTGCCGAAATTTCAGATCTATCTTTCCTTTTCCGTTTTCCGCCACCTTTCTTCGGTATGGAGTTCGGTGCGGTAGGCTGAGGCGTGTCCGTGTGGGTGTGGAGGGAGCATTGTCTGTTCTGTGCCATTCAGTGTTGGGGTCTGAATAGTTTGGTGCCCCGGCGGAGGGCGCGTGCCTGCTGTTGTGTTTGTGCTTGAGCCCATGTTGTGCCCCCTGTAGGTCATGGAGAGTATTCCTATCAGCAGTCCTCCTACGGAGAGCAGGGCTACGAGAGATCATTTGAAGAATCCTCGCAGCACTATTACGAAGGCGGTGGGTACCAACACGCACACATCTACGTAGGGACTTAACACACTGAAGCCGCACCATGCCACATCCCGCACACAGGCTCAGAAAGTCCAGAGACACATCACCTACTCACTCAGCTGAAAAAAGGGGGCGTCCATGGCACCCAGTATTATTACACCTTGTCTGCAGTTACACATTTCCACCAGAGAGGTCGCCAAATCCCCAAGAGCCTTCATAGTGCAGCCTAAATGAACATGGTCAGAAGCCGATCTTGATTATTTAGGAACTGCTTATGTCAGCATTAACATAATAAAGACTACACTGAATATTATTTATTGATGACACAAAATATTCTATAAAGTCAGTGACACTGTATTGACATAAGCACCCTTAAACTTAAGGGCAGATCTTTGTGTGAGGACTAACTTAATCGGGACTTAACAACCCTTGAATGTTGTTGAGAAGTCAAGATCTAGCACTAATATGATGTGTATGTAGATACGAGAGATCATATATAGATATAGATATAGATATAGATATATATACAATACTGCAGTTGTGGACGAAATACACAAACCATGTAGCTGAGTTAAAGTAGATATCCCCCAGGTACAATATTCCTCCAGTGTCAGTTCCTCCCTTTAGTCCTCCACTGTACTAAAGTATTTACATTCAGATGTACTTAAGTATGGAGAGTACCAGTACTAAAGTATGTACCTTCAGATGTACTGAAGTATGGAGAGTAACAGTACTAAAGTATGTACCTTCAGATGTACTGAAGTATGGAGAGTAACAGTACTAAAGTATGTACCTTCAGATGTACTTAAGTATGGAGAGTAACAGTACTAAAGTATGTACCTTCAGATGTACTTAAGTATGGAGAGTACCAGTACTAAAGTATGTACCTTCAGATGTACTTAAGTATGGAGAGTAACAGTACTAAAGTATGTACCTTCAGATGTACTTAAGTATGGAGAGTAACAGTACTAAAGTATGTACCTTCAGATGTACTTAAGTATGGAGAGTACCAGTACTAAAGTATGTACCTTCAGATGTACTTAAGTATGGAGAGTACCAGTACTAAAGTATGTACCTTCAGATGTACTTAAGTATGGAGAGTACCAGTACTAAAGTATGTACCTTCAGATGTACTTAAGTATGGAGAGTACCAGTACTAAAGTATGTACCTTCAGATGTACTGAAGTATGGAGAGTAACAGTACTAAAGTATGTACCTTCAGATGTACTTAAGTATGGAGAGTAACAGTACTAAAGTATGTACCTTCAGATGTACTTAAGTATGGAGAGTACCAGTACTAAAGTATGTACCTTCAGATGTACTTAAGTATGGAGAGTACCAGTACTAAAGTATGTACCTTCAGATGTACTTAAGTATGGAGAGTACCAGTACTAAAGTATGTACCTTCAGATGTACTTAAGTATGGAGAGTAACAGTACTAAAGTATGTACCTTCAGATGTACTGAAGTATGGAGAGTAACAGGAGCATGGTTTATTACGGCTCTAATGTCCTATTATCATTTCTGGAACAGGACTTTTCATCAGCTCAGTGTAGGTGAAGAGACTCTAGTGTCTCTCAGTCCACCAGTCTTTAATAGAAGCTCATTCATTAGTCTGACCCTGACGTCTATTCACATCATCATCAGCACAGAACACTGAAGGAGAACAGGTTCTGTTAGCTAGAACCATAAAAAAACTTTCTGTAAACCAGTAAAGTTTCAGTTTAAGATTTATTAACTTGGTTCCAGTGTAAGTTTAATAAGAACTGGGTTTAAACTGGATCAGAGATGAGTTTACCTGTACTGGACTGTATCTGTAGGTTCAGAACCATAACCCAGCCCAGCACGTGTCCTTTAGAGGAAACAGAGACATTCAGTATGAAGGTCGTGTGTACATGTTTCTATAGTGAGTCTGTTTACCTACAGAGTCAGGAACAGTCTGTTTGATCTGGTCACTAAAGTCTTTGATGTGTGATGGTCAGTCAGTGTCTGTATTAACCCCGTCCAGCTTTACCTGCCCTCCTCCAGGTGCTCCTTCATGTAGTCCAGGCCTGAAATGGACATTTTCCATGGACGCTAAGAATCCATGAAGGAGCTCGTTTCGTTTTGACATGTTATGTTTTTGCCACATGAGCCGAAGGAAGGCCAGATTTCCCATAATGCAGTGCAGTAAACAGTCAGATATTAGACTCAGAAACGTGGTTAACGTAAAAAGTCATCCAAAATGGAGATACTTCAGTACAGATACATGAACAATACTACCTAAATACCAAAACAAATTACAAATTACAAAACCAATTACTTGCAAATTTGGTTGTGTATTATTTGTTATATTTTCTTTGATCTGCTCTAAAAGTAAAGTGTGTATTTTTTTCCCCTGTAAATTAAATAGTTGATTGTCGTTTTGGAGCTGTGAGTTTTTGTTTCAGCAGCAGCCGTATTTTTAATTTCGCTCTGACTTACGTAGATTTAGCACATCAGCCCAGAATCCCCACACCCCTGAGCCTGTAGGGCAGCAGGCGATGTATCTGATTGGACTGTTGTGTTGTAGGAAACCCTCAGTACAGCCAGCAGCAGCCGCAGTATCAGCAGAGTTCAGGACAACAGCAGACCTTCAGCCAGCAGCAGTACCCCTCACAGCCGGGCTACAGCGGTCAGCCGCAGGGCTACGGTAACCACCCACCCACACACACGGCTTTACATGTGTGCTGTTAATGCAGTGTGATACACCACTACACCGTCAATACAGCCAGCTGTTAGCGGTGTTAGAGAGCAGACACTCTAACTTTGTGTGTAACTATGTGTTTTTTTAAATAAAAAAAAATATATATTTATTATGTATATATATTATTAGTTATTAAATGATACATAATGTACTGTAATTACATATTTATATTAAATTTGATTTAAGATATCGCACACACTAACGTTTTATCATTTTTTAAATATGAGGCATTCAGGATTTTATTAGAAGTTCATTCTGGATGTTAATTTTATTCAAATTTAATTCTGGGTGTTAATTTTATTAAAATTTGTTAATTTTATTTGAATTATTTATTAGAATTTTAATTTTATTAGAATTTAATTCTGAATGTTAATTTTTTAGAATTTCATTCAGGATGTTAATTTTATTAAAATTTGGTAATTTTATTTGAATTATTTATTAGAATTTAAATTTTATTAGAATTTAATTCTGGGTGTTAATTTTATTAAAATTTGGTAATTTTATTTGAATTATTTATTAGAATTTTAATTTTATTAGAATTTCATTCTGAATGTTAATTTTTTAGAATTTCATTCATGATGTTCACTTTATTAGAAGTGAATTTTGGATGTTAATTTTATTAAAATGTATTAATTTTATTAGAATTATTTATTAGAATGTTAATTTTATTAGAATTTCATTTTGGGTGTTAATTTTATTCGTATTTTGTTCATGATGTTAATTTTATTAAAATTTAATTCTGGATGTTAATTTTATTAGAACTGTATTCTGGATTTTAATTTAATTTGTTCAGAATTTTATTCTGCATATTATGTGTTGTACAAATTATTTTTATTAGAACTTCACTCTGGATCTAGTTGATCTGTACAGATGATCCTTTTACAGATTCATCAGCAAATTTGGTTTTATATTATTCCAAACATTAATTAAAACTAAAATTAACTAAAATAGGATAAAATGTTATATTCTATAAATAATAGAGTGTAACATATATAGTAATATAAAATGATGCTGATGTATTTCATAGACAGTTTATAGTCTGCAGGAGGTTAAGAGGTGTCCTGGAAGATCACCGTGCTGTAGGTGATCCATTATGAGCTGTTACATCCAGAATAGGTCCAAAATGAAAATGAACATCTATAGGAGCTCATACGGGAACAGTGGTGATCAGATAGCCTGACAGTGTGTTCCAGATGAGCACCATGTATGTGGACAGTAATGGGGTTTTGACATCTCAGCCCTGATGACCAGTCCGCTTGTGTGTTTAGGTCCAGGTCAGGGAGGCCCCTCCCAGTACTCCCAGTACCAGCAGGGTCAGGGTCAGCAGTACTCTTCATATCGCTCTACGCAGTCAGCGCCTGGGGGTCAGCCGCAGAGGCCCTACAGCTACGAGCAGGTAGGCCACGCCTCCGGCACACCATGCATCAAAACGAAGAACCATGTGGTACCTTTCTGTGAGGGAGGTCTGCTTACCTTCAGCTGGTCCACCAGTTGGATGGTGGACTTCATGAGTGCCGCAGACCCCCTCAAGTTATGAACTCCAGTGGTCAACCAGGCACTGTACAGGCTGGTGATGGCTCCATACGGGTGTGGGGTGTGCTCTCATGGCATGGGTTGGATCCAGTCGTCCACCTGAACACGTCGATGACCGGTACCCACTAGGTTTCACTGCTTGCTGACCATTCGCAGCCCTTCATGGAGCTTATGTAGCCCCTCAATGATGGGATATTCCGGAAGGACACTGGGCCGTGCCACCGTGCCCTAGTCATCCAGGAACAGGTTGGAGGAGCATGCGGCCTGCAAGTTCGCCTGACATGAGTCCAATCGAGCATGTGATGGAGGATGTGATGGAGAGGTCCATTCACAGCCAGGACTGCACATACAGTTACCATGGAGCTGTGGGTGGCTGTCCAGGCAGCCTAGCCCTCCATCCCCTTGTG
Source organism: Prochilodus magdalenae (assembly GCA_024036415.1). Taxonomy (NCBI): domain Eukaryota; kingdom Metazoa; phylum Chordata; class Actinopteri; order Characiformes; family Prochilodontidae; genus Prochilodus; species Prochilodus magdalenae. The sequence continues at coordinate 242,045 of JAMWET010007376.1, read as the reverse complement.
GTATCGATGCCATGTTGGGCTGCCATTCCCTGCACTGCAGCACCTTCTCCCAGTCAATGGATCCCGTACAGCCCCATCCTCCTTGTGTATGCAGCAGCGCCACCTGCAGGAGCCTGAAGTTACTACCACACCTTAAACACCCCTAGTGAGTTAATCATGTGCCTCTTGTTCCCCCGCAGGGTCAGTACGGAAACTACCAGCAATAAGGACCTGCGGCTTCGGCAGCGCTGCTGGACGAGCAGGGTCCCAGCGCTCCTTCTAAGGGAGTCCAGCTTCTGTGGACACCACGCTCCTGCGTCTTTAACTGTTCAGTAATCTCACTACGTTATTTCACCTACCTCCTTTTCATTTCTCAGAGGACTTTAGAGCCGGTATCTCTGTACAGAGACGAATATACCTAGACATGCGGATTTAACCGAAACAAAGCTAGCTGAAATATAATCCTGCTCATATTTTCATATTTAGTGCGTCAACTGTGATTTTCCTCGTAGTGGAGACGAGTAGATGAACCTACCTGGTGTATAATATGGGGGGTGAAGAAGCTTCACACTGGCTGGAATTTTTTTTTTTTCCTAAACTTGATTAATTACGCTTTATACTTATTAGTGCTGCGCAATAGTGACGAAATAAATCACAATATTTTCTATCAAATAACCGTTAATAAGTTAATATTCATATATTAATACTGAGTTATTATTAATAAAGGTAGTGAGCACATGGATTAAAGGGGAATTCCAGAAATTTTCCCATTTTTTTCCCATAATTTGGTGTTTGAGATGTAAACTGAGTGACTGTTTGGTGTGAGGTGGTGATGGGAACCAGGGTTCTCCATATCTAGAACACACATATAGACACTTTATTGACCATCAGTGAACCTATATGTGTCTTCTGACTGTATGTAGAATGTTGATGATGAAAATCTGGAAAACCTGGAAATACTAAGTTCCTTTGGGGGACTATTTGACCTCAGAGCGCCCTGCAGCATGTATCCCTCCACCATGAATGGAGTTTAAGGCTGAGATCTTCTCCACACTATCATAAACAGCGTCTCAGACATCAGGCAGCGTATTCAGAACCTCCTCATGTAGGAACTTCCTGTGAGGGAGCTTTTAGAGGGGACGTCTGGTTACCTTCACCACCACTGTGAACAGCTCTGGGTCAGGAGGTTTTGTTTCACACCAAGCCGCTCTGAATTCCATTAGCAGAATTGTAAAGAACTGAGGAATTTCCCTTTAATAGAGTCAGTAAGTTAGTATTTATGAGGTAAACGAGTCGAGGCGTTGAGTCTAAGCTGACTGTCACTTTAAATATACCAATATAAGAACCAGAACAGAAACACATGTACAGAAAGAAACTTATTTTACTGCACCGTCCGTCTTTACTGACCAATTTATATCATAAATAAATCAATATTTTTGTGCATCTATACTGTTACACGACCACCGGCCTCCTTGTGCTCACTGTACCAGCTCCACTGACCATACAGGACGCTCTGTAGGTGTACAGGTCCAGACTGTAGTCCATCTGTTTCTCTGTGTACTGTATTACCCTGTTCTTCAATGGTCAGGACCCCCACAGAGCAGGTACTGTGTGGGGGGTGGGTCATTCTCAGCACAGCAGTGACACTGACGTGGTGGTGGTGTGTTGGTGTGTGAGGTGATGGTGTGAGTGAGGAAACACACAGTGATCAGGACATATTTTTTTTTTTTTTTTTTTTTTTTTTTTTTTTAGTGCTGCCTGGACACCTTAGTGTCACTGCTGGACTGAGAATCGTCCACCAACCAGAACCATCCAGCCAACAGCGTCCTGTGGGGCAGCGTCCTGTGGGCAGCGTCCTGTGGGGCAGCGTCCTGTGGGGCAGCGTTCTGTTGTGGGCAGAGTCCTGTGGGGCAGCGTCCTGTGCGCAGCGTCCTGTGGGGCAGCGTCCTGTGGGGCAGCCATCCTGTGGGGCAGCATCCTGTGGGGCAGCGTCCTGTGGGCAGCGTCCTGTGGGGCAGTGTCCTGTGGGGCAGCGTCCTGTGGGCAGCGTCCTGTGGGGCAGCGTCCTGTGGGGCAGCGTCCTGTGGGGCGGCCATCCTGTGGGGCAGCGTCCTGTGCCCACCGATGAAGGACTAGAGGATGACCAACACTGCACTGTGCAGCAGCAGATGAGCTATCGTCTCTGACTGTCCATCTACAAGGTGGACCAGCAAGGTAGGAGTGTCTAATAGAGTGGACAGTGAGTGGACACAGTGTCTGAACACTCCAGCAGCACTGCTGTGTCTGATCCACTCACACCAGCACCACACACACTAACACCACCACCACGTCAGTGTCCCTGCAGTGCTGAGAATGATCCACCACCCACATCATACCTGCTCTGTGGTGGTCCTGTGGGGGTCCTGACCATTGAAGAACAGGGTAATACAGTATACAGAGAAACAGATGGACTACAGTCTGGACCTGTGCACCTACAGAGTGTCCTGTACGGTCAGTGGAGCTGGTGGACAGTGATTGTAGAGGAGGTGGGGTGTGAAGGTGTTGCCCCCTCTGAAGCAGTACCGACTTAATGCACTGTGTCTTACTGTTCTAGTTTCTGTCTGTGCATAAACTGTGAAGACCTGTGGAAGCTGAGATACGTCGTTAGTTAATTAGCGCATATCTCGTATATACACAGTATGTATGTGCTCTGTATGTACCTGTGTGTCTGCACTGATGCTGTTCTGCATTATTCATATTTTATATGAAGGTGTCCACTCAGTGTATTAGCGTAGCCTATGACCTGACCGATACGAGTAACTCTCTGTTTATAGATCTGATCATTTTTAATGACTTTGTTATAATTTTGTTTGTTTATTTCGTTTATTATAACACTATGTGTTTTGTTCTCGTTCCCGGGTTCTAAGTGTGTGTTCTCCAGTCCTTATGTATGTACAGGAAGTGGCTACTGGTCCCCATGAACGTTGTTCTCCAGAGTAGACTTCAGGTAGCGTCTGTAACTGTGAGAACTCTCCGGAAGTTTCTAGAACTGTCCAGAATTTTCCAGAACCTTCTAGAACTCTCTGGGACTGTCCAGTACAAATACAGGTGTTCTGAACAAGTTGATGTTCCAGCTGAGTGAGTGGTAGTGGATACCGAGCTACAGGTCATTTACAGGCATCATCAGAAGAACAGCTGCACCCAGAAGGAGGTGTGGGGTTGCAGGTGTGTTGGGAAGGAGGATAAAGGTGACCAGGATCAATAACTGGTGATAAATTTAGACTGATATGATCAATATTTATTGAGCTACACATACAGAAGTCTGTCTCTCAGTATGGCGTCGGGCCGCCGTGTTCGCTAACCCAACACGCCAGACGTCTCGGTATGGAGCTGTAGAGGTTCCTGATGGAGTCCTGTGATAATCCATCCCATGCAGCTTGAACATCCTCACACAGTTCCTGCAGATGGTGTGGTAGGTGTGGAGGTAGAGTGACACCAGGCCTTCTGGACGTGTGACGACAAACCGTTCATCTTGGTGCTGACCACGGTGCCTCCACACACGGATTCGTTGGGCGTCTCCACCAAGACTAAAGCGGGACTCGTCACTGAAGATGACCCGCTGCCATTCTGAGTCACTCCATGCCAGTCTGGTACGACACCACTGCAGTCTTTGGTGACGGTGACGTGGTGTTAAGGACAGTCGTGGTAACGGTCTGTGTGCATGTAGTCCTGCGTGGTGCAGCCGTCTGCCGATGGTGCTGCACTAACAGGAGGACTCATGGAGGACACCACTGCTACGATCAGCATCTCTAGGTGTCCAGGTTCTGGGTTTGTGTTGGACCAGAATTCCTCAGTTCTGTTTGGTTCTCTACACTACTGGAAGCATGTCTCCCAAACTCCAGATCAGATATTGTATTTTTTAGAACCATGGTCGCTGTGCGTCTCACCCCAGCCACCGCTTGCCAGTCTCTCTGTAGGTCACTCGAGGTCATCTTACGGTGGGTAAGGGACATTGGAATGAGGTGGCGCTCATCACGGTCAGTAGAGAGGGGGTTTGGCCCTCTGCCAGTCTGTAGCTGTGTTGTCCTGTGTGTTTGCTGCTCGACCTTGTTCTTATGAACCAGACGCTCACTGTATCTGCCAGTAAAGCTAGAACCCAGCCTTCGGTTCCTCACTGAGAACCTGCTGTACATGTGGAGATACTGATCTAAGAAGAAACTGGAGTGGGCTCTGATTTATTTCCAGAGCTGTATACTCTACCATATTATATACAGGTCTGGAAAACGAGCCAAGAGCGCTCCAGTGTCTTCTTAAATCAGCATCTCTGCATGTACAGCAGGTTCTCAGTGAGGAACCGAAGGTTGGGTTCTAGCTTTACTGGCAGATACAGTGAGCGTCTGGTTCATAAGAACAAGGTCCAGCAGCAAACACACAGGACAACACAGCTACAGACTGGCAGAGGGCCAAACCCCCTCTCTACTGACCGTGATGAGCGCCACCTCATTCCAATGTCCCTTACCCACCGTAAGATGACCTCAGGTGACCTCCAGAGAGACTGGCGAGCGGTGGCTGGGGTGAAACGCACAGCGAGCATGGTTCTAAAAACAGGCTTCTGGAGGTCATTAGTGATTTTCTAAATAAACAGATCTAATACAATATCTGATCTGGAGTTTGGGAGACATGGTTCCAGTAGTGTAGAGAACCAAACAGAACCAGCACAAACCCAGAACCTGAACTCCTAGAGAACCTGATCGTATGAGGCTGGCTCTGAAATTTTTCCAGAGCGGTATATTTACACTGATATTTACTGAGTACATAACACACATAACCTTCATCGTCCTGCTCACAGAGAGGTACTGATTAGGGTATACACACATACGGAGAACACGGAGGCGCCGGGAACAGATGTCGTGGTACGTAGTGTTATGGGCTGTTAGTGTTTAGTTAGCACTTTATTAGAACTGGGTCGCACGAGTGGATGAATATGATGTCATACTGTATGACCCAGCATGACCCCACGCACCATTGCGTCATGGTTTGAAACTCTTTAATTACATTTTTTTAGCTTTTTTATTTTTTACAATTTTTTTAAATTAAATTTTTTAGCATTTTTATTTTTTTATTACATTTTTTAGCATTTGTATTTTTATTTATTTTTTCAATTAAATTTTTTTGCTTTTTTATTTTTTTTAATTAAAACTTTTAGCATTTTTTATTTTATTTATTTTTCATTTTATTTTACATGCTTGCCAAATTTTGAGCCAGATAGAAGATTATAAGACCTGATTATAGCCAAAGCTTGTAACCTGTATGTCACAGTCTGTAAATATCTCACAGGACCCGGATCCTTTTCCAGTGTAGGACTTTTAATTTGCCTGTTTGAATGTAAGCTCCGTCAGGGTGTCGTCAGCGTGCTGTGATTTGTTTTAATGTTTCTGTCATATAATTATTTTTATTTATTTTATTTTATTCTATGCCGTCCCGTTCTGAAGGGTGGACAGGTCCGAGTTCTGGCCTTATTGGGTTAATATTAGGAATATTGTTGGTGTTGTAGCTTTTCATTATTAATATTATTAATATTATTGTTATTATTTCAGTAGCCTGGGGATTAGGCACTGCAGTTTTGCCTTGTTTAAAGCAGAATCGTACCTGTGGGTTCACCCCTAAGGGGAGAAACTAAACCAACCACGTGTTATTATTATATATGGGGTATAATAATGGATATTATATCTGGCTGTCAGACAGCTTAACCCTATCACAGCTCTAACACCACTAGCCGCGATGACTTCCTCTTCGTTTCTCTGAACTCGTGTTTGTTTCTTTCCTGTGACGGATGGTAAATACAGATATACCCAGTTATCAGCGTTATTAATACGGCCTATGAAAGAAACCAGGAAGTGGATTATTGGACCAGACTGAACTGAATGTCACTATGGCGACTGGAACGTGTCTCTGTTGGGTGTCATATATGGTCTCCTCTTTTTTGTTAATGTTTAATAGGAAAAATAAAAAAAGCTACAACTTAAAAAGTGGGTGTGGTTAATATTAGAGTCTCGGCCTGTCTTCATTTTGATCAACTGGTTATGTCAGAATCTACCGAGAACGCATTGGAATACTGAATATTGGCAGATTTGTATTATTGCTTGCTTTAACATATTCAGATATTAATTTATATTAATATATTAATTTAATATATTAATTTATATTATTTATTAATTTGTCCAGCCTACATGTTTTAGGTTTTGAGAAAACCCTCTTAAAGCCCACAGTATACACAGCAGTGTGTCTTATTAAAGTCTTATTAATATCTTCCTAAAGTCTAATAAATAACTCTAAGTGTAATATCTCTCCCCTCCATGGAAATTGGGCGGTTCTAATGTTGGGTAACGCTTCCATAACCAATCACAATGCTGATGTGCCTGGCCCAGCCCACACAAACAGCTAAAGCTGATCAGTATAACCGTTATTATTATTATTATTATTATTATTATTATTATTATTATATACATATACAATACATATACATATGACATTTAAAAAATAGCACAAATGTTGTAATTTGAGAGTTTAACCCAGTAAAGAAAATAAAAATGCGGAGAAACTTTTAGGCACTAAATAAATAACAGTTTAACAATTCAGCATATAGATATTAAAATGTGTAAATTATTAATACTTAGAAAATCAGCAGCAACATGGAGTTAAACCAGATGTGTTCAGACGCTAACACACAGTCGCATTTATCCTTTATTGTTATTCAGTATTTATCTAGCTAGAAAAAACTCAGTGTGTAAATATATATATACCTAATATTATTTTTATTAGTTGTTTTATTAATTATTATTTTTTATTATTATCTTTGTTATTATTACTTCTATATGTAGATAAGTTCTACACGGCTTTCACAATACAACTGTAATTTTGTCATGTCAATAAATCAAACTTTAACTTGAGAAATTTAAACACTTAATAAAGAGTGAAAGAGGGAGAGAGAGAGGGGGGGAGAGAGAGAGAAAGAGAGGGAGGGAGAGGGAGAGAGGGAGAGAGAGAGGGGGGGAGAGAGGGGGGGAGAGAAAGAGAGAGAGGAAGAGGGAGACAGAGAGAGAGACAGAGAGTGGGGGGGAAGAGAGAGAGGGGGGGGAGAGAGAGAGAGAGAGAGACAGAGAGAGAGAGAGAGAGAGGGAGAGAGAGAGGGAGAGAGAGAGAGAGAGAGAGAGAGAAAGACAGAGAGAGAGAAAGAGAGCGAGGGGGGAGAAAGAGAGAGAGAGAGAGAGAGAGAGAGAGAGAGAGAGAGAGAGAGAGAGAGAGGGGGGGGGAGAGGGGGGGGGAGACAGAGAGAGAGAGAGAGAGAGAGAGAGAGTCTGAGCCTGAGTCTGAGTCTGAGCCACCGCGGCTGCCGTAGTTACGGAGTACCTCCACGCCGACTGTCCTGTGTGCCTGTGCCGCTGCTGGAGGGTGGTTATAAGGTGAGTTTCTGACTTTCTGTGTTGAATTTGGTCGCTGTGATACACAAACACAGCCGAACTCCACATGAGCCGTGATGTAAGGAAACTCTCTGACATACGGGCTGTTATTGAGATCATTAGCATTAGCATTAGCCGTGTGGTTCGGCTGTAGCAGAGCTCATGAGTGTGCTCCAGCAGGGAGAGAGGGGTTTATTCAGCTTGTGTCTAATCAGTATGACCTATAACAGCTGTTTGTTATTTAACTGAAGGCCTCTGATGACATAAGTGGAAATTAAACCGTTTTATGAAACTTTGGCTTCGAATTTTCCGGTCCACCTTAAACGGTGCGGCAGTTCGCGTTGAGAACATGGAATGAGTGAGACTGTACAGGTGGAATGCTGCGGTATTTAAGGTGGAACGGAGAGTTTAAAACAGAACCTGGTGAATGGGAAGCCAGACACGCACATCGCAGACTCGGATTAGTGATTAACTCTCAGGGCTGTGGTAAAAGTGTAACCTGTTCATGAACACCGATCAGCCATAACATTAAAACTACCTCCCTGTATCTACACTCTGCACCTTACTTCTACCGACACTGTACTGTATATCCTGTAGCTCCGCCCCCTGGACCCTCTGGGCACATGGTAATCCGGTATTGGCGGTTCTGCTCGGAGCTGATATTATTTATTATGGTCGCGCTGCTTTTTTGTTTCTGGTATGGTCTCTACTTTAGTAGATAGGTGGTTGTTGTTGTATATAGTCTGGCTCTTGGTAAACAGTGAGATGTATTTATCCGTAGGCGGTATTATTGTTTATAGTTAATCATTTTGCTGAGCTGGTACTTCTGTTCATGCTGTACAACCATTCATTAGTATTGTATCACTGTGCTGTAGTGTGCCTCTACTGGCTGATAAATTTCCTTCAGGATTAATAAAGTATATCTGTCTGTCTGTCTGTCTGTCAGCCTATCGGTCTGTCTGTGTGTCTGTCCGTCTGTCTGTCGACCTGTCTGTCTGTCTCTCTTTTTATCGACCTGTCTGTCTGTCTGTCTAGCTAGCAACCTGTCTGTCTGTGTGTCTAACTGTCTATCTGTCTGTTTATCAACCTGTCTGTCTGTCTAGGAACCTGTCTATCTGTCTGTCTGTCTGTTTATCCACCTGTCTGTCTGTCTGTTTGTCTATCTGTCTATCTCTGTTTATCGACCTGTCTCTTTGTCTATCTGTCTGTCTGTCTGTCTGTGTGCCTATCTATCTGTCTGTCTATCTATCTGTCTGTCTATCTATCTATCTGTCTGTCTGTTTGTCTGTTTATCGACCTGTCTCTTTGTCTATCTGTCTGTTTGTCTGTCTGTGTGCCTATCTATCTGCTTGCCTATGTGTCTGTCTGTCTGTCTGTTTATCGATCTGTCTGTCTATCTATCTCTCTGTCTGTCTGTCTGTCTGTTTATCGACCTGTCTGTCTGTCTGTCTGCCTTACTATCTATCTGCTTGCCTATCTATCTGTCTGTCTGTCTGTCTGTTTGTCTGTTTATCGACCTGTCTCTTTGTCTATCTGTCTGTCTGTCTGTCTGTGTGCCTATCTATCTGCTTGCCTATGTGTCTGTCTGTCTGTCTGTTTATCGATCTGTCTGTCTATCTATCTCTCTGTCTGTCTGTCTGTCTGTCTGTTTATCGACCTGTCTGTCTGTCTGTCTGCCTGCCTTACTATCTATCTGCTTGCCTATCTATCTATCTGTCTGTCTGTCTGTCTGTCTGTCTGTCTGTCTGTCTGTCCAGCTGTGGTTAATAAACCGTATGATGTCTCGGAAGACTAATCTCCTGTGTCTGGATTAAACTTAGATCCCATTGGAAGGATGACGGCTGCAGTGCAATCGCTGACACTCACCAGGGCTTTCACCTTCTGGTCAGGTAGAGCTCTTATAGATGTGAGACACAGGTACGGAAGAGGCAGTGACATCATTAGAAACTTCTCTGTCAGCTGCCAGCTGTGCGGGAAACCACGGGACAGTCCACGGAAGAAAGAGCTCTCGGAGAAGAAGCTGGTAAGTAGCTTGCGTGTCTGTTTGGGCCTTCATCGCAAGATCCTAGCAATTAAACAGACTGCTGTGTAGATGTACATTAATGCAGTGCTCTGTAACGTTCATACGACCCACACAGTCATTCTGACAGACTGCAATACACTACAGGAAGTGTAGGGGGAGATATGACCCACACGGTCATTCTGACAGACTGTAGTACACTACAGGAAGTGTAGGGGGCGATACGACCCACACGGTCATTCTGACAGACTGTACTACACTACAGGAAGTGTAGGGGGCGATACGACCCAAACGGCCATTCTGACAGACTGTAATACACTACAGGAAGTGTAGGGGGCGATATGATCCACACGGTCATTCTGACAGACTGTAATACACTACAGGAAGTGTAGGGGGCGATACGACCCACACCATTATTCTGACAGACTGTAATACATTACAGGAAGTGTAGGGGGTAATATGACCCACACGGTCATTCTGACAGACTGTACTACACTACAGGAAGTGTAGGGGGCGATATGATCCACACGGTCATTCTGACAGACTGTAATACACTACAGGAAGCGTAGGGGGCGATACGACCCACACGGTCATTCTGACAGACTGTACTACACTACAGGAAGTGTAGGGGGCGATACGACCCACACGGTCATTCTGACAGACTGTAATACACTACAGGAAGTGTAGGGGGCGATACGACCCACACGGTCATTCTGACAGACTGTACTACACTACAGGAAGTGTAGGGGGCGATACGACCCACACGGTCATTCTGACAGACTGTACTACACTACAGGAAGTGCAGGGGGCGATACGACCCACACGGTCATTCTGACAGACTGTACTACACTACAGGAAGTGTAGGGGGCGATACGACCCACACGGTCATTCTGACAGACTGTACTACACTACAGGAAGTGCAGGGGGCGATACGACCCACACGGTCATTCTGACAGACTGTACTACACTACAGGAAGTGTAGGGGGTAATCTCATCTGGTTTTTGCTTGTTTCGTCTCCCCTCAGACACGGTACTTCGTAGACCATCGCAGGGTGAAATTAGAGGCCGGTTCAGGCGGCGATGGAGCCTGCAGCTTCCACAGTGAGCCGCGGAAAGAGTGGGGGGGTCCTGATGGGGGGAATGGCGGGAACGGAGGTGACATCATTATTAAAGGTAATGCTTATACCACTGAGCTATTAGCTCAATGCTATTAGCACCTATTAGAACAAAGGAGACCTGTTCTTAATAATACATTCCATTAGAAAAGATGAAATAAATATATATATATATTAAATATACAAAATACATGGCATTTAATCAGGACTTCCCTTCAATTTGTATAATATGCATTATATCATGTTTAAAAAAAAAAAAAAAAAAAAAGCATGGTTGTGTTTTGTGGAAAATGGTAACTGGTAAGTGCATAAGCGGTGTGGAGGACGGGTGAGATATTGATATGCCATAGTTGAATTCAGGTATTCCGGTCACTTCCATAGCCACAGGTGTGTACAACCAACCATCTAGACATGTAGACTGCTCCTACAGACGTTAGTGAGAGAATGGGTCTCTCTCAGGAGCTCAGTGAACTCCAGCATGGTGCCGTGATAGGATCCACCTGTGCTACAAGTCCAGTGGTGAAATTCCCCCCTACTAAATATTCCACAGTCCACTGTCAGTGGGATTAGAACACAGTGGGAGTGATTGGGAACGACAGCAGCTCAGCCACCAAGTGTTAGACCACGTACAATGACAGAGCGGGGTCAGCAGATGCCGAGGGTCATAGGTCACAGAGGTCACCAACTTTCTACTGAGTCCATCACTACAAACCTACAACCTTCATGTGTCCTTTAGATCAGCTCAGGAACAGTGTGTAGAGCTTTAGGAATGGGTTTCCATGGCGAGCAGCTGCATCCCAGCCTCACATCACCAAGCGCAGTGCAGAGCGTGGAACGCAGTGGTGTAAAGCTCCGCCCCTGGACTCTAGAGCAGTGGAGGCGTGTTTTCTGGAGTGACCAATGACGCTTCTCCGTCTGGTAATCTGATGGACGAGTCTGGGTTTGGCGGTACCAGGAGAACGGTACTGGTCCGACTGCACTGTGCCGAGTGTAGAGTTTGGTGGAGGGGGGATTATGGTGTGGAGGTGGTGTTCAGGAGTTAGGCTCCGCCCCTTAGTTCCAATGAAAGGAACTCACTCGGATTCGTGTGCGTGTATGTGGGTGCACTTGAGTTCTGCGTACGTGCGGAGTGAATGGGTTCTGTTATGTCCTAGTGTGGCATGAGTCATGTGACCATCAGTGAGCCAGTAATATGTGGCTTACCAGCCAATCAAACACAAGCACCTTATTGCACCTTTAATGGCACGGCGGACGTCGGAGTCGAGCTGTAAATGAACGTTTCCGTCTGCAGTGAACCGGCAGGTGAAATCGCTCTCGCTCATCTCGGCCTCGTATCGCGGAGAGAACGGCGAGTCGGGGAAGAGTAAGAACTGCTACGGACGGAACGCCAGCCCAACGTACATACCGGTGAGTTGATTCTAGAATACCTGTACAGCTTTATCACTTTATATAAAATTCTCTAACTACAAATATACTATAAATTCATGTAACATGACATAATTTGCATAAATTTGCATATATATATATATATATATATATATATATATATATATATATATATATAGAGAGAGAGAGAGAGAGAGAGAGAGAGAGAGAGAGAGAGAGAGAGAGAGAGAGAGAGAGAGAGATGTATATGTACATGTGTGTGTAATGTCACTGTGTTTAATGGGCCTGTATGTGTGTACAGGTGCCTGCGGGCACTGTGGTGAAGGAGCAGGGCCGGATGGTGGCTGACCTGGCGCACCATGGTCAGGAGTTTGTGGCTGTGCACGGCGGAGGAGGTGGAAGAGGGAACCGCTTTTTTCTGTCCAATGAAAACAGAGCCCCGACGACGGCCACCCCGGGAGAGAAAGGAGAGGAGAGAGTTCTGCAGCTGGAGCTGAGGACCATGGCTCATGCCGGACTGGTGAGAGAGACGAGGATGGTGTCATATACACGGTCATAGCAGAATATTAGGGACACTCACATTGTCTCTACACTCATTGCCCATTTCATCAGCTCCACTGACCATACAGGGCACTCTGTAGGTTTACAGCAGTGCTGCTGGAGTGTTGAGACACTGTGTCCACTCACTGTCCACTCTATTAGACACTCCTACCTTGCTGGTCCACCTTGTAGATGGACAGTCAGAGACGATAGCTCATCTGCTGCTGCACAGTGCAGTGTTGGTCATCCCCTAGTCCTTCATCAGTGGACACAGGACGCTGCTCCACAGGACGCTGCCCCACAGGATGCTGCCCCACAGGACGCTGCCCCACAGGACACTGCCCACAGGACTCTGCCCACAGGACGCTGCCCCACAGGACACTGCCTACAGGACACTGCCCCACAGGATGCTGTTGGCTGGATAGTCTTGGTTGGTGGACGATTCTCAGTCCAGCAGTGACACTGAGATGTCCAGCCGCACTGCTGTGTCTGATCCACTCACACCAGCACCAGCACCACCCACACTAACACACCACCACCACATCAGTGTCACTGCAGTGCTGAGAATGATCCACCACCCACATCATACCTGCTCTGTGGGGGTCCTGACCATTGAAGAACAGGGTAATACAGTACACAGAGAAACAGATGGACTACAGTCTGGACCTGTACACCTACAGAGTGTCCTGTATGGTCAGTGGAGCTGGTAGAGTGCTCAGTGAGTGTAGAGGAAGTAGTTTTAATGGGACAGTTCAACAGAGTGTCTAATTTACCCGAAACCTGAATGTCAGAAAGCAGATGATGCTGATGCTGATTTCTCCTGGCTTCTACCTGGATTTACCTGTATCAGTGAACATGGACCTAAGTACAATTACAGTTTTCTCTCGACATGTGATTCCAGGTTGGTTTTCCCAACGCAGGGAAGTCATCACTGCTTAGGGCAATCTCTAATGCCAAGCCTGCTGTGGCAGCATATCCCTTCACCACCCTGAATCCTCACATTGGCATCGTCAAGTACAGAGACCACGAGCAACTGGCAGGTACGACGTAAATCAGGAACGCGGTGACTGCTCCCCCTGGCTGGGGGACTGGGGGGGCCGGGGGGGGCCTGGCAGGGCATGTAGCTTCATGATCTATGTAGTCCTAGTGTTGTGTTCTGCTGGCGAATCAGATTTGTTTCTGATATCAGGTCTTCTGTCCACACCGCTACTTGTAAGTGGTCAGATCGGACTCGAGCGTCCACACCTCACCGACCTGTCTGCACAAGTTGCTGTCAGTAACCACACAGTGACACTAGTGACACAGATTTCAAACACGGCTGCAGGAGATTGGAGGCGCATCATTTCGCCTCACAAACAGTGGCTCCGCCGTGCTCTTCTGAAATCCCAGCACTTTGTCACTCTGGATTTAACAAGGCGCAAGCTTTGAAATCTGATTTGAGCGGCTGGAGAGTCCAGACTGAAATGCATCTGTAGAAGTCGGACTGAAATCACATTTCAGAACACCTTCAAATGGACTATTACAAATAGATCTGAGTAGAGTCTGGGTATGACAGACATCAGATTTGGGATGTTAATGATTGAACAGCACAGAAATTTAAGAGAACAGGATGGAATACCCCTTTAATAGTAGCATGAAATTCAGCAAAATGTAGCTCACATCACTGAAGTCAACTACCTTGGCAGATTTTATTTTAATGAATTTTTTTTATTTTTATAATTTATTTTATTTTTATGTATTTTTTATTTTATATTACTTTATTTTTTACATTAAATTTTATTCAAAATTTATTTTTGTTCTAATAAAATTTTTTGTATTTCAATTTATTTTATTTGAAATTTTTTATTTTATTTTTTATATTTTATTTTAAAGTTTTTATTATTTTTTTTCATTTACTTTATTTTCTATAATTTTAAACAATTTAATTTGATTTTTTTTTTTGTTTATAATAGTTTATGATTTTATTTTATTTATTATTAGATTTTATTTTATTTATTATTTTTATATTTTAATTTATTTTATTTTAATGCTTTTATTTTTAATCATTAGTTTTTATTTGATATTTTTATATTTTATTTTAATGATTTTATTTTATTTATTTATAATTAGTTTTTATTTTATTTATTATTTTTATATTTTAATGTATTTTATTTTAATGCTTTTATTTTTAATCATTAGTTTTTATTTGATATTTATATATTTTATTTTATCGTAATTTTTTTTATTTTTTTTTTTATTTCATATTTTTGTATTTTATTGAATTTTATTTTAGTCTCTTTTATTCATGTGTTCAGACATTCTGCACTAACACTTAACGTGGTTGACTGGATGTGCTTTGATGCGAGTCCTGTTAAGTCATTCTCCGTTGGCCTCTTTCTCTCCTGCAGTGGCTGATATCCCCGGGCTGATCCGCGGCGCCCACTTGAACCGTGGCCTCGGCATCTCCTTCCTCCGCCACATCGAGCGCTGTCGCTTCCTGCTGTTTGTGTTAGACATGTCCTCTCCCTCCCCTTGGGAACAGCTCCAGCACCTGCAGTACGAGCTGGACCAGTACGAACCAGGACTGTCCCAGAGACCCAGAGTTATCGTGGCCAACAAGATGGACCTGTCTGGAACCCAGGAGAATTTGAAGGAGCTCAGGGCTCATGTGGGTCAGCGGGTTATTCCTGTCTCTGCCCTTACCGGACACAACACAGAGGAGCTGATACTCCACCTTCGCGAGCTGTACGACGGCTACCTGGACAGCGACACCGAGTCGGGGGAGAAGCCTTTGAGGTGGTAGCTGGAGATAAGTAAGCTGCCCTGCCTCGAGACGAATAGAGCTGGTCAGCCAAGACGTGCCTGGTGTCTAAGGTTGACTCAGCACTGCAGCTTCGAGGCTAACGTAGCTAACAAGTAATGGAACCGTATGTCCCACCAGTTAGCATGGTGCTAATGCATACCTAAATCATTAGCACTAGCCACAAAACATGCTGCTGTTGTTAGCTGATCTCTAATAGATTTTGAAAACGTCTTCTATTTCATCTGACCTGTCAATCTAAGAGGTCTCTTGGCCATCCTAAGACGCCCTGTCTACAAAGTGACGACCCTTCGATCACATTCTGCTGGTTTATGGACAGAAGAACTTTTCCTAATGGCCTTCAAAACTTAGCAGGTGGGAGGCTATCAGGGAAATAGGATATAAATTGTTGACTTATTGAATATTCATGTAACGACCGGTTGTTGTTATTTATTCAGCATATTTATTAAATCTATTTCTGTATAAATAAATCGCCAGGTGGTTGTCTTTTTATCATAACATGCAGTGATCAAAGTGGTATGTTCATGTGCCTTCTCTGTAACGTTGTCACAGATATCGGTAATACAGTGGCTTATCGATATCGCCGATATCATCAGCCAGCTGATATATCAGCCGGGCTCTGTCAGTGAGCACTGCTACACCTTTACTTACACAGTCGCTAAGCTGTTCTGGTTCCTCCTCCTTCGTTTAGCGAGTTATGGAGCTTTCTGAGCATGTTAACACCCTGCAGAGTTCTAAAGCCCGACGTACACGCCAGAGGGAGAAACCCCCTCCCCCAGAACCCACCTGAAACGCCGTGCTGGAATTCCAGCCCCTTTTCTCTGTTACAAGGTGATGTCATCTCGTAACAGTCTTTAGGGCCCGCCTACCATAAAGCTCAACACAACACACAGAGAGGTAAACCAGTGAAAGCTGATCTCCCTGGTCCAGTCTAGCTTCCGAAGGTGGAGCTTACCCGCTTGTTCTACCGGACTTTCAGGATCGCACTCTGGCTCAAACTGATACGGCAGAACCGGTGGGACCGGTTCTAGATAACACGGTTCTAGATAACCTGGTGTAGGCCGCAGATCTCAGTCCCAGCCCAGTCATGGATCTCCTTGTGAGGTGGGACTGGGGACCCCGGGACTGAACTGGTAATGTTCTAACTGGTGATGCCACTCCGGTGGCTGACTGGTCAGAACAGAGTGGGTGAGCAGTCAAAGCACAAAGGGCTCATCAAGAGGCGGGGCTTATAACGCAGGAGCTCTAACAGCGTTTCAGACAGAGGGTGTTTTGGGAAAGCCGGAGCATGGAAGCCTGTTCTAGTAGAACCCCAAACACGCAGTTATCAATGTTGAAGCTTTCGCGTATGGCTGTGTATCGGCGTTGGACAGGTGGAGTTGACTCCAAGGAAGGTGACCCCCATTTTTCCCCCACTCCAGTTT
Source organism: Prochilodus magdalenae (assembly GCA_024036415.1). Classification (NCBI taxonomy): domain Eukaryota; kingdom Metazoa; phylum Chordata; class Actinopteri; order Characiformes; family Prochilodontidae; genus Prochilodus; species Prochilodus magdalenae. The sequence goes on along the minus strand of JAMWET010007376.1, from coordinate 225,342 downwards.
CATTGTGAAAGTGTTCTGGCCCTGATCTCATGAAGTCTGGAAGTGGAATTAACTTCCTGGTGATCCGGAGGTAATGCATGTGTCATACATGAGCACACATCACAGCAGGGTTTCCAATATTTTGGCCCTTTTATTATAAATTTGCATTAAAATGAGACGTAGCATGGCATTTTGGATCTCTGACAGTGTCCAATTACGACACAGAGCCGAAGTGATGTCATAGTTTGGCTTCATATAGAATCTGTATTGTCTCAGTGGTAGCTTATATCAATCAATCAATCAATCAATCAATATTTATTTGTATATGTCAGCTTCACAGAAAAGCAGTCAATATAGAAAACCACGAGTCCGTGTGCAGACGTAGGAAAGGGAACCCGGGTCCAGCTTCTCTGTGTGAGAGGTAGAGTTCATGATCGGAGCCAGATGCTCTATTGCGGTCATTGTAGTGGACGTAGTCCTGTCGGGTGGTGAACTGGAGAAACCAGGGTAGTTGAGGGTGGAGATGATGTTCTTTGGACACTAGCAGCTCTCAGAGAGAGAGAGAGAGAGAGACACACCATGGCCTGCTTCACAGGCTGCGTTGAATGCACTATGAATGTGATCTGAGTTCAGTGCCGGAGGAATACCAGCACCTGCTGTGTCATGGTTGTTTATATGGCCCAGCAGGGGGCGCTGTGCAGCCCTGCCGTGACCCAGGCCCTGCTGGAGTGCTGAATGAGTGTTTACTGTGTGGTTTGCTGACTGGATTTCCAGATTTGTGCGGGGAGGAGGGGTCAGCAGGTCAGATGAGCGGTGAGTGACCGTAAACGGATATCTCCCACATGAACACAGAAGGAGAAAATAGAGGATGGAGAGACGGACAGAAGCCAGGAAGCTGGAGCATCGCTGCGCCTCATTTGGGCGGAGAGGGAACCTCTTCACTGTGTGAGATGCCTGTGGTCTGGGGTGTGTTCCGAAGGCGGCGGAGGGGGTCATCTGTCTACCATGCTGCTTGGCCAGTTTATTGGAAACTGCTGTTGATGTCCAGATACCGTCTGGGCCGTCTAATCAACAGAGCCGCAAGTGGCTGGATATTTTTGGGTGGTGGACCCTTGCTATGCTGAGGATGCTCCACCACCCAAAAATATCCAGCCACTAGGGGCTCTGTCCATTACAGACCTCCAGCGAGCAGTGGTGTCCTCCATCAGTCATCCTGTCAGTGCAGCACCATCGGCAGACGGCTGCACCACGCAGGACTACATGCACACAGACCGTTACCACGACTGTCCTTAACACCACGTCACCGTCACCAAAGACTGCAGTGGTGTCGTACCAGACTGTCATGGAGTGACTCAGAATGGCAGCGGGTCATCTTCAGTGACGAGTCCCGCTTTAGTCTTGGTGGAGACGCCCAACGAATCCGTGTGTGGAGGCACCGTGGTCAGCACCAAGATGGACGGTTAGTCGTCACACGTCCAGAAGACCTGGTGTCCCTCCACCTCCACCCCTACCGCACCATCTGCAGGAACTGTGTGAGGATGTTCAAGCTGCATGGGATGGATTATCACAGGACTCCATTAGGAACCTCTACAGCTCCATACCGAGACGCCTGGCGTGTTGGGTTAGCGAACACGGCGGCCCGACGCCATACTGAGAGACAGACTTCTGTATGTGTAGCTCAATAAATATTGATCATATCAGTCTAAATTTATCATCAGTTATTGATCCTGGTCACCTTTACCTTCCTTCCCAACACACCCGCACTCCCACACCTCCTTCTGGGTGCATATGTGTATGAGAGAGAGAGAGAGAGAGAGAGAGAGAGAGAGAGAGAGATGAGTCTGTTAATTTCAGATAAAAATAAATAAATAATTAATTATATGTATATGTGGATGTGGATTATTGATGTTCCTGAAATCGCCCCACAGTCCAGCCTGACTTTCTTCTCCCCTCCCTGTGTGCAGGTCATCATGTGAAGGTGATGGAGGCTGAGACTGAAGCGCGAGCAAGAGTTCTGTGGGATTACCTGTGTCTCCGGCGGCCACTAGAAAAGGTAAAGGGGTGTTTTCGGTTCTCTCTTGACGGTTCTAGATAACCTGGTGTAGGCCGCAGATCTCAGTCCCCGTCCAGTTATAGATCTCCTTGTGAGGTGGGACTGGGGACCCCGGGACTGAACTGATAATGTTCTATAGTGGTTTGGACGTGTTTCGTGATTGACATTGGAGCGACATCTCTACACACCTGGATTTATAAATTATAGATTATAGACTATACACATTTACTTTTCCACATCTAACTTTGAGCCGTCCACACAGCAGTCAAATAAAATTCACATTTACATTTCATAGATTTCTATATTGTATGTTGATTTATATTTATTTATTTATTGCGTAGTGATTTATATACAGTGTTATCACTTTCTGTTCTTTTTACTATTATATACTGACAAATTGCGATATGTAACAATATCTCTGAACTTAACATTTATTTTGGTCTCATCTGTATGAATATAGATTATATGTGCTCTATCTTTATACTGTATATCCTCTGTGTTTCAAGCCACCGGGCTGTTGACTGTTTCTGACAAAATCGTTAGCTACATTAGCCTTGTTAAAAATGTTTTAAATGAAAATCTGTTTTTAATGTGGCTAAATAAAACAGAATAGAAAAATATAAAGATTCTTATAAAGATAAGAATTAAATTGTAAATATGGGTATAATATACAAACTCTGAATACACAAATATACAATATATAAATAAATAAAATTAAAATGACTTTTTCTATTTACAGCAGTGTACTGGGTGCTCCATTAACCTTGTTTTGTAGACAAGTTTTTTTTTATCAAAATCTTTTTAATGTGGCTAGATAAAAGAGAATAGAACAGAAAAGAGAAATTTAAAGGTAAGAACAAAAGGTAAATAATGTTATACAATTATTATTATTATTATTATTATAGGTTATAGTTAGTATTATAATTATTATAATAATAAAAAATAATTTAAAAGTTAATAATGATAATGATAATAATAATAATAATAATAATAATAATAATAATAATAATAATAATGATAATTGTATATTTTTATCTAAACATTGTCTTTGTATTATTGTTGATGTTATTATTATTATTATTATTATTGTTATAGTTATTGTTATAATAATAATTATAATAATAATAAAAATATATTATTATTATTATTATTATTATTATTATTATTATTATTGTATATTTTTATCTGAGCATTGTCTTTTTATTATTGTTATTATTATTATTATTATTGCTATTTTTATTATTATTATGACTATTATATTTTATATTATTATATTTTGAATTTTATTTTATCATTATATTTTAGATTATTATTGCCTTTGTTGTTATTATGATTATTAATATTATATTTTAGATTACTGTTATTTTTATATAGTTATTGTCTTTATTATTGTTATTATTATTATTATTATTATTATTATTAATTTATATTATTATTATTATTATTATAATTATTATTATTATTGTAGAAAAATGAGGAATGTAAAATAATAACGATTATTAAAGACACATAAATATGCACTATAGAAATATATGACAGAGACATTGCTCTTCTATGTACCGCAGTGTACTGGGCGCTCCGTTGTTGGGATTGTGTTCAGTGTTCTGGTTTTCTGATCAGAGTGACGTGGTCATCGGTTTGGGCTGCCATGACCTGCGGGTGGCGGAGAGGTCAGCACAGCTCTTCCTGGACGGATGGGCTCCCTACCTGCTCTTCACCGGTTACCTGGGAAAGCAAACCACAGGTCGTGCGTCCAGTGAATTTCTGTCTGCTGTTGACGTTAGATTTGTTGTGTATTAAAACTGAAATATGAATAAATATTTACAGCTGCAGCCACACCTGATACGGCTGTACCAAACCCAGCTCAGCTCCAGTTTATTAACTCATTTATTAATCTGTAAATCTATAATCTCTAATAAAGGGCCTGTTCATTAGCTCCCTCCGTGCTACTGTAGTGGAAATGCTCAGAGCTCGGCTGAGGGGCCTCCAGGTGGAAATGGATTCTCTGTAGGCTGAAGTGAAACTCACCTGTGTTAGGTGTGTGGACCCGCCCGGAGGCCGAGGTGTTTCGGGATGTAGCTTTGTCCATGGGGGTCCCGGAGGGCAAGATCCTGCTGGAGAGAGCGGCTACGAACACGGGCGAGAACATCCGCTTCTTCTACCGAACTCTCAGACAACACCAGATACCAGGTACATCCAGCACTGAGACCCATTCAGACCAGACCAGCCTCCACCAACACTGACCTCCACTCAGACCAGACCAACCTCCACCAACACTGACCTCCACTCAGACCCTCCACCAACACTGACCTCTACTCAGACCCTCCACCAACACTGACCTCCACTCAGACCCTCCACCAACACTGACCTCTACTCTGACCCTCCACCAACACTGACCTCCACTCAGACCAGACCAACCTCCACCAACACTGACCTCCACTCAGACCAGACCAGCCTCCACCAACACTGACCTCCACTCAGACCCTCCACCAACACTGACCTCCACTCAGACCAGACCAACCTCCACCAACACTGACCTCCACTCAGACCCTCCACCAACACTGACCTCCTTTCAGACCAGACCAACCTCCACCACCACTGACCTCCACTCAGACCCTCCACCCATACTGACCTCTACTCAGACCCTCCACCAACACTGACCTCCACTCAGACCCTCCACCAACACTGACCTCCACTCAGACCAGACCAACCTCCACCAACACTGACCTCCACTCAGACCAGACCAACCTCCACCAACACTGACCTCCACTCAGACCCTCCACCCATACTGACCTCTACTCAGACCAGACCAGCCTCCACCAACACTGACCTCCACTCAGACCAGACCAACCTCCACCAACACTGACCTCCTTTCAGACCAGACCAACCTCCACCAACACTGACCTCTACTCAGACCTTCCACCAACACTGACCTCCACTCAGACCAGACCAACCTCCACCAACACTGACCTCCACTCAGACCTTCCACCAACACTGACCTCCTTTCAGACCAGACCAACCTCCACCAACACTGACCTCTACTCAGACCCTCCACCAACACTGACCTCCACTCAGACCAGACCAACCTCCACCAACACTGACCTCCACTCAGACCCTCCACCAACACTGACCTCCTTTCAGACCAGACCAACCTCCACCACCACTGACCTCCACTCAGACCCTCCACCAACACTGACCTCCTTTCAGACCAGACCAGCCTCCACCAACACTGACCTCCACTCAGACCAGACCAACCTCCCCCAACCCTGACCTCTACTCTGACCCTCCACCCATACTGACCTCCTTTCAGACCAGACCAACCTCCACCAACACTGACCTCCACTCAGACCAGACCAACCTCCACCACCACTGACCTCCACTCAGACCCTCCACCCATACTGACCTCCTTTCAGACCAGACCAACCTCCACCAACACTGACCTCCACTCAGACCCTCCACCAACACTGACCTCCACTCAGACCAGACCAACCTCCACCAACACTGACCTCCACTCAGACCCTCCACCCATACTGACCTCCTTTCAGACCAGACCAACCTCCACCAACACTGACCTCCACTCAGACCAGACCAACCTCCACCACCACTGACCTCCACTCAGACCCTCCACCCATACTGACCTCCTTTCAGACCAGACCAACCTCCACCAACACTGACCTCCACTCTGACCCTCCACCCATACTGACCTCCTTTCAGACCAGACCAACCTCCACCAACACTGACCTCCACTCGGACCCTCCACCCATACTGACCTCTACTCAGACCCTCCACCAACACTGACCTCTACTCAGACCCTCCACCAACACTGACCTCCACTCAGACCCTCCACCAACACTGACCTCTACTCAGACCCTCCACCAACACTGACCTCTACTCAAACCCTCCACCAACACTGACCTCTACTCAGACCCTCCACCAACACTGACCTCCACTCAGACCCTCCACCAACACTGACCTCTACTCAAACCCTCCACCAACATTGACCTCCACTCAGACCCTCCACCAACACTGACCTCTACTCAAACCCTCCACCAACACTGACCTCTACTCAGACCCTCCACCCATACTGACTTCCACTCAGACCAGACCAGCCTCCACCAACACTGACCTCCACTCAGACCCTCCACCCATACTGACCTCCTTTCAGACCAGACCAACCTCCACCAACACTGACCTTTACTCAGACCCTCCACCAACACTGATCTCCACTCAGACCAGACCAACCTCCACCAACACTGACCTCTACTCAGACCCTCCACCAACACTGACCTCCTTTCAGACCAGACCAACCTCTACCAACACTGACCTCTACTCAGACCAGACCAACCTCCACCAACACTGATCTCCACTCAGACCCTCCACCAACACTGACCTCTACTCAGATAAGACCAACCTCCACCAACACTGACCTTTACTCAGACCCTCCGCCCATACTGACCTCTACTCAGACCCTCCACCAACACTGACCTCTACTCAGACCCTCCACCAACACTGATCTCTACTCTGACCCTCCACCCATACTGACCTCCTTTCAGAACAGACCAACCTCCACCAACACTGACCTCTACTCAGAACCTCCACCCAAATCTCCTTTCTGACCAACTCAACCTCCAATACACACCTACCAATCCTAAACTTCAGTCATACAAACCCCACCTCCACCAATACTTATCTCCAATCAGAACAGTCCAACCCCTCATGATCTAGAATCACACCAACCCAACTCATTAGTGATCTCTAGTCAAACCAAAGTCACCTCCACCATTACTGATGTAACCTCCACCATTCAGACCAACCTAACCCCCATACCGACCTCTCCAGTGGTTTTCATGTCTTATTCTTCCACTAGAGGGTGGTGGAGGATTAGAATGTGCTTATGGTAAGGATGGGCAGACCTTCCCTCTTCTCTTCTCTTCTCTTCTCTTCTCTTCTCTTCTCTTCTCTTCTCTTCTCTTCTCTTCTCTTCTCTTCTCTTCTCTTCTCTTCTCTTCTCTTCTCTTCTCTTCTCTTCTCTTCTCTTCTCTTCTCTTCTCTTCTCTTCTCCTCTCCTCTCCTCTCCTCTCCTCTCCTCTCCTCTTCTCTTCTCTTCTCTTCTCTCCTCTCCTCTCCTCTCCTCTTAATGCTCTGCTGTGCTTTATGATCTCCAGTGAGGAAGCTGATCTTGGTGCAGCAGCCCTTTATGGAGCGGAGAGTCAAGGCCACGTTCCTCCAGCAGTGGCCTGGACCCTTAGAGGACACCCGCTGCGTCGTCACCTCGCCACTTATAGACCTGAGTTCATACCCCAACCCTGCGGTGGGGACCGCACAGCAGCTAATCGGAAACATGCTAGGTACAGTGAGGATGTACAGAGCTACAAGGCCATAGGTTCTGTTTCCTAAATAGGGAAGATTCTCCGAAGCCCGGTGTTCCGTACCTCATACGTCAGTTACGTTGCTTCCTGTACCATTTAATTATGATCTGTAGTCAGCTGTATTCATAGTCATGTAAACGGTGTGATGGTGCTTTGCTTGTGTGTCGTGTAGGAGCTGTTGAGCGGATCCGGGACTACCCTGAGAAGGGTTTCCAGGTGAAGCAGGAGATCCCCCCTGAAGCCCTGGAGGCCTACCACTGGCTCCTGCAAGCTGGATACAACCCTCAGTGACTAAACACGAACCAATCAGGCTGAAGTGTAGATTTACCAAAAGATGGAGAAGATCAAATACCAGTAGTGTGTGTATCTGCTCTGAGCTGTTAAACCAGGATACAGCACTCCACAAACCTGACCCTGTATACCTCAGAGATTTCATACGGCAGCAAACTGTGTTTTTGTTCCAAAGATACACAAATAGAATAATAAATAAATAAATAAATAAATACATACATAGATAAATAGATAATAAATTCTGTATGTAAATAAGTAAATAAATGAATGAATAAATATAAAATAAATAAATAAATAGATACAAAAGTAAATACATAAATAAATAAATGAAAAAATAAATTGATAAAAAAATAAATACATAATTAAATGAATAAATAGATAAATAAATAAATAAAGAAAATACATAAATATATAAAAAAATAAATCGATAGATAAAAAATACATAAATAAATAAATGAACAACTAAATAAGTAAAAATACATACATAATTAAAAGAATGAATAGATAATAAATAAATAAATAAAAATGAATCTAAGAATATAAATATATTCTTAGATGAAAATAAAAAATAATTATATCTTTAAATAAATGAATGACTAGATAAATAGATAGTTGACAAATATGTAAGTAAATAAATAAATAAACAGGTCACATTTACAAGTTGTGATGTCAAGGCGCCAGACACATCACCAGTTTACCTGCTCTACACCTGGGCGATGTCAGATGTATTGACTTATTAAAGCTAGCTTGATGTGTGCACACTTGTAACAGGTGTATGATGGTACCTACCTGTGTCATCTTCTTGCAGCGGGGGGTCCTCTAGTGGTAGCACCGGCTAGAAATAAAAGACCACAGGACCGATATGATTAGATGATCCGTGATGTTATGAGCTCATGAGAACCGGGGAGTCAGTCATTACGCTGGCATTTCTGTCCCAATGCCTCTATCCTATAACCCAGCGGATGGTGCGCTCCGAGTGGGGGAAGTTTGGGGGAGATGAAGACGGTGTGGCATGTGCACAGCTAGGGATGCAAGCCTTAGCTGGAGGGCACTAGCTATCTGTACCCCCGCGCCAGTCTAGAAACGAGCTAGCCCAAGGGGAGGTAGTGAGGAGGCGGGAAGGAGCTTTGTGATTGTTTTCTTTCTTATTTTTTCCATGTGGTTCTAGAATAAAGCCTAGAATTAATTTGAACCCATAAACCACAACGCAAAGACTCACTCCACTTTTTCAGGGGAAGTTCGATATACGATGACGAGCCGTAGACACACATGTGCGTGTTGGGGATTTTATGGCTTGCCAATTATCAGTAGAAAAGATCTTAGGAGAAAATTAGATTTTAAAGTTCAGATTTTGATATTTATTTTTATCTAACATTACGGTAATGGAGATCTGTGTTATAGTAATAAAAGATTTAGATTTTTTCAAAATTAATAATTTCACTTAAATGTTGCTCATGATTGACAGGTATCAGGGTAATAAACTCTGAGGACACACCTAGAATAAAACTCAATTTTATTTCTACTACAAATATACTGACATTAACTTTATAGCTATATGGTTAGTTTACAGGTTACATAATTCTAACCCACTTTTTGTTTATTAAAATACACCTTTAAGTATACTCTAAGTAAACCACTGGATTAGGAGTTTTAAACAGCAAGTATACTTTATAGTTTAAGTAGTAATGTGATAAAAATTAGAAATTGGTTTAGACTAGAATTCTGATTTGGCTTGAATTGTTAAAATGAGATATATACACATTTTGGAGTGATAAACCTTCTGAACTGTGCTTTTTTTTTTTGGCTTATTTTGGTCAAAGAATTTATCGAACTTCAATGAATGTGCTGCAAAAAGGCTGTACAAATTTTACCATTAAATATATTTCACAGTTGGCTTTAAAGTAGGTGTTACATTTGTGGTTAAAGCCAGTTGAATATTGTATATTTTCAGTTTGCATAATTTATTGATTTTTTTTTCGGTGTTTAAATTAATAAAAAATACAAATTAGGGTGTAAGAACGTTTGCCGTCATTTGAATTTCGTCACTGTCCGAAGAAAAACAAGTATCACCAAATGACCAACTTTACAGGAGAGGCCAAAACCCAATTTAATTCTAATGGAAGTCAATGGAACCAGACTTTTCCTTCGTGAACTTTGGACCATTTCTGTTCGTCCAATCATCCTGAAATTCACACACAGTGTAAACCGCAGCTCATGTGATCAAATGACACATAAAAGGAAAAATCGCCAAAAAAGGAGTCAGGTGGCCCTGACACAGAAACCCAACGGATTCATCGTGGGTAAGGATCTCTACCTTCCTAGCCAACAGGTGAGTCAGTGAACCACAGACACAATACAGGCAAGTTTCAGTTAAGCTAATGCAATTAAACGCAATTATGAAACCTGTCGGGACGTTTTCCGAAGAAATCCAGCTCTCGCCTTCACACAGTGCTGGTAGGGTAAAACTGGAGTAGAGTTCGGAATGAGTCAGCTCACATGCTTCGAACGTGATGACACAGACAGCTCAGGAAAGCATACTTACAGCTCATCTTATTACATCAACTTAAACCAAATCAAAGAAGTATGCTTTACGTAGTACGTATACTGATATCAGTCCAACAGTAGAACACCTGTAAGTACCATTTCACAGAAACCCAGCCGACTCTCATGTATAATTTCCTCTTTATTTTAATTCCTGTTATTTTAATTCCAGACTCGTATAATTTCCTCTTTGCTACTTCCCCCACCCCTTCTATGTTTATCCTTATGTCTCGTCTGCACTGTTACGTTTCTAGTATGTCTCGTGTGTTTGCACATCGGCGTTTGGAGAAACGCAGTCTCGTTCAGCTTTGCACTCCTGTTGTTGATTTCATCCTTTCTTCAGACTCCACTGGCCGTTTTTTGGTTCATGAAATTATAAGAAGCCAAGGAAAAACCCAGTGGCTTATCTGAACGAAGCCGACAATAATATCTTCAGGTTCATAAATGAAAACCAACAAACAAAACAAAACAAAACAAAACAAAACAAAACAAAACAAAACAAAACAAAACAAAACAAAACAAAACAAAACAAAACAAAACAAAACCAGTAAAAACTAGAAAAGTGCATTTCCTGAGTGAAACGTGGGATGGTTGCGCAGCTTGCTCAGTGAGGAACGAGGGATGGGTAAACGAGTGTGGGTCGGTATGACTGTGGATTAGCATCTGGGGGCCTGCCCTTAGTGAGTATGTGAAGTTTGGTGGGTCTCGGGCGAACGGAAACGTTACTGCTGGGTTACTGTCGAAAATGACTGGGACTCTATGGGAGGAACGAGGGATGAATAAATGACAGAGTGCGGGTATTAAAGTAGATTTCTTGGTTTACTGTTAGAGTGCAGTTCTTTTCAGTGTTTAGGAGTATACACTTAAGTAGTGAGCTTCGAGTGCACGGCTCGTTTACATGTAAGATTAATTTCTACTATATGAAAAGTAGTTCTATAGCTACACTGTTTATAGGTTTGGTTGATATGCTCTCAGTGTACTACTAGAGTTTAAACTCAAGTACAGTTCTAAGTTTGTTTAAGTGAACACTTGTAGGTAATGTAGGTGAAGTATGAGACTAGGTTCCGGTTTAGTGTTGTTGTATATTTAAAATACACTTTTAGCTGAACTTGACTTATTTTTATATTATTTAATACTATATATATATGTATATATATATAGGGAATATTCTTCAATTTGGTACGTAATAGAATGCGCCGTAAGTTAACTTTTTTTGAGCAGTCATGACTTGGCATGATGTTCGCTGAAGCATGTGAGCTGACTCATTCCGAACTCTGCTCCAGTCTGTTCCTACCAGCGCTGTGTGAGGGCGAGAGCTGGATTTCTTTGGAACCTAGTTTTGGTTTTGAAGGTCCTGACACGTTTCATAATGACATATGGTTGCATAAGCTAAACTGAGTCTTGCCCTCTAAGGTGTCTGTGGTTCACTGACTCATGTTGGCTAGGGGCTAGGAAGGTAGAGATCCTCACCCACGCTGAGTCTGTTGGGTTTCAGTCTGTGCCAATACATGACAATGACAGTTTCATTCTCAATATATTCAAATGACGTCATATGTTCTTACACCCTAATTTGTTTTGCTATTTATAGTTTCAGTTTTGTGTTATTTTTATACTTAAAATATACTTTAGCTGTACTTTATGTAGACCAAATTCTCTGGGGAATCAACAACTAAAAACAACTAAACCCATTATAATATAATATATATATATATATAATTAATATTATAATTGCCCATTATATATACATATATATATATATATATATTGTGTGTGTGTGTATGTATATGTGTGTGTGTGTGTATAGGTGTGTGTGTGTGTGTATGTGTGTGTGTATATGTGTGTGTATGTATATGTGTGTGTGTGTGTGTGTGTGTGTGTGTGTGTGTATAGGTGTGTGTGTGTGTGTGTGTGTGTGTGTATAGGTGTGTGTATAGGTGTGTGTGTGTGTGTATGTGTGTGTGTGTATGTGTATGTATATATGTGTGTGTGTGTGTGTGTGTGTATGTGTGTGTGTGTGTGTGTGTTTGTATGTATATGTATCTGTGTGTGTGTATGTGTGTGTATATGTGTGTGTGTGTGTATGTGTGTGTGTGTGTGTGTGTGTGTATGTATGTGTGTGTGTGTGTGTGTGTGTATGTGTATGTATATATGTGTGTGTATGTGTGTGTGTGTTTGTATGTATATGTATATGTGTGTGTGTGTGTGTATATGTGTGTGTGTGTGTGTGTATGTGTGTGTGTGTGTATAGGTGTGTGTATAGGTGTGTGTGTGTGTGTGTGTGTGTGTATAGGTGTGTGTATAGGTGTGTGTGTGTGTGTGTGTGTGTGTAGGACTGTTATTTCATAATTATCTCTTCATTAACTTTATCGTCACCACTATAACACGGTCAGTATAATTAGAGACTCAGCTGATGTTACTTTGAACAATTTGAAAAGTAGTTTATCCCCCCGAGGAGGATGGGTCTGGGTCTCCTGTGTGTGTCCGGTTTCTCCCAAGGTTTCTTCCTCCAACTTGAGGGAGTTTTTCCTTGCCACTGTCGCCTTCGGCACGCTCACCAGGGGCTTCTTTCTGTTCTCCCCTTAATGAACTCCTACTGAATTTCTGTAAAGCTATATAAATAAATTTGATCTGATTTGATAAAGACAGACTAGAGTAGATACAGGTACTTTATTCATCCCTGTTTGGACATTTGTGCAAAAACATTGAGCATTAATTAGAAAATAAATAGAACTACTACACATGATTACAAACGCACAGTGCAAAACATCGAACATCACATTCCACAGTGAATTCATTTACTTCCTTCCACTATATATATATATATATATATACACCACTAATAGACGTCTGTAGGGACCCGCCCATTCAATCTAGAGCGATGCCCACTCCCACATGCTAAACCTTGCCCCATGTTTGCCTGCACCCTCCTGCTTTGACTATAAGGCACGCCCGCCCGCACCTGCCTACTTTGGGTTATGCATATGGTCAGCGTCACCCCTGCCTATCTTTGCTGTAGTCCACTCCTCATTGTGGGATGTCTTTCCGCACCCAGGTAAAACTTTCGGAAGTTTTTTTCAGGCTAGTGGAACCATGTGATCATTATCTGTAACATATTATTAGCTAAGACATCTGTAAAAGTTGGTTCATATCTAGTACGGGCGCAGGCTTGCCATGGGACGTGCAACCAAAGTGACGTAGTTATGGGCGACAGGCCAGGCGCGGAGGCACACCGTCGAAAATTGAAACAACCCGGCCAGTTCTCATTTGGTCCTCACTTCCAGCGTGCTGGAAAGAGCAGCTTCCAGAAGCACTGAGCCGCTCACGCTCTGGTGTCAACGTGCAGGGTCGCCAGGGACAGTGGTGCAACCTCAAGCAATGTGGGCGGCCTGGCACTTTGGCCCACGTGCCTTGCCACGCCAGTGTCTGCGCTAGGCATGAACCTGAATACGCCTGGAATTAAGATGAAATTAAGTTCAATTAAAGAACCGAAGCAGCTCTTGTTCAAAAACCCAGAATGTTCTGTGCGTAGGTCTGCTGAACACTGCTGCTTCTTCACGAGAACGTCCTGTCCTTCACATTTGCTGGTGTTCAGTCTTTAACGTCAATGTGCTTTTAACCTTCACTTATTCTGCAGATTAGTCACGACTGCTTCTTCATCAGACCGGGTCTAGAGGGGGTCTAGGTCTTAACGGTGGACCATTAAGATATTCTGGACTTTGGATCCAAATTCTGCATTTACAAAGTGTGAATGTGCAAAGTTTTAAAGTTTCAGTTTGGTGATCATTCACTCCAGATCCTGGAAATGTTCTGGATCTTAAGACATAGTAGAGTTTTTGTCCGGATCCTGGAGATGTTCTGGAGTCCGAGTCCAGATCCTGGAGATGTTGTGGGGTTTGAGTCCAGATCCTGAAGATGTTCTGGAATCTGAGTCCGGATCCTGAAGATGTTCTGGAGTCTGAGTCTGAATCCTGAAGATGTTCTGGAGTCTGAGTCCAGATTGTGGAGATGTTGTGGAGTCTGAGTCCAGATCCTGAAGTTGTTCTGGAGTCTGAGTCTGGATCCTGAAGATGTTCTGGAGTCTGTGTCCGGATCCTGAAGATGTTCTGGAGTCTGAATCCAGATTGTGGAGATGTTGTGGAGTCTGAGTCCAGATCCTGAAGATGTTCTGGAGTCTGAGTCTGGATCCTGAAGATGTTCTGGAGTCTGTGTCTGGATCCTGAAGATGTTCTGGAGTCTGAGTCTGAATCCTGAAGATGTTCTGGAGTCTGAGTCCAGATTGTGGAGATGTTGTGGAGTCTGAGTCCAGATCCTGAAGTTGTTCTGGAGTCTGAGTCTGGATCCTGAAGATGTTCTGGAGTCTGTGTCCGGATCCTGAAGATGTTCTGGAGTCTGAATCCAGATTGTGGAGATGTTGTGGAGTCTGAGTCCAGATCCTGAAGATGTTCTGGAGTCTGAGTCTGGATCCTGAAGATGTTCTGGAGTCTGAGTCCGGATCCTGAAGATGTTCTGGAGTCTGAGTCTGAATCCTGAAGATGTTCTGGAGTCTGAGTCCAGATTGTGGAGATGTTGTGGAGTCTGAGTCTGGATCCTGAAGATGTTCTAGAGTCTGAGTCCAGATCGTAGAGATGTTCTGGAGTCTGAGTCCAGATCGTGGACATGTTGTGGGGTTTGAGTCTGGATCCTGAAGATGTTCTAGAGTGAGTCCATATCGTGGAGATGTTGTAGAGTCTGAAACCGGATCCTGAAGATGTTCTGGAGTCTGAGTCCAGATCGTGGAGATGTTGTGGAGTCTGGATCCTGAAGTTGTTCTGGAGTCTGAGTCTTGATCCTGGAGATGTTGTGGAGTCTGAGTCTGGATCCTGAAGATGTTCTGGAGTCTGAGTCTGGATCCTGAAGATGTTCTGGAGTTTGAGTCCAGATCTTGGAGATGTTCTGGAGTCTGAGTCCAGATCTTGGAGATGTTCTGGAGTCTGAGTCCGGATCCTGAAGATGTTCTGGAGTCTGAGTCTGGATCCTGAAGATGTTCTGGAGTCTAAATCCGGATCCTGAAAATGTCCTGGAGTCTGAGATGTTGTGGGGTTTAAGTCCAGGTCCTGCAGATGTTTTTTATAGTTTCACCCCAAATCTTGGAGTTTGTGTTCCGGATCCTTGAAATGTTCTTCAAGCCCAGATCCTGGAGTTGATTTTCAAAGTTTCGCTCAAGTTCCTGGAGATCTGCACACACACAGTTGTGGAGTTTGAGTCCAGATCATGAAGAAGCTGTCGAGAATGACAACAGGTCCTGGAGATGTAACAGAATGATGTTATGATGCAGGACATGCCCAATCAAATTAATATCCAGAGTGCCATTACAGTATAGCAGTACATGACTGGTCATTGTTATTACAGAAATGAAACTTATTATATATATTTATTATAAATGTCATTCGGTTATTATTGAACATAAAATCTCAGTAATATCAATATGACTCATAACTAAAACCATCTGAAGTGAACACTGATAGTAATATGAAGTAAAGAGACGTACCGATATCGTCTGGGTGTCGCAGTCGGTTCCTGGAGCTTCATCATTGTAGTTAACCAGAGAACATTCGGATGGCTCTGGAGCTGTCGCCATCATGGGCTTTTTTAAAGTGGGTACAGGCACAGTACATGGAGGTGGGTGTCGCCAAAAAAGACGCCATTGGCCAAG
Source organism: Prochilodus magdalenae (assembly GCA_024036415.1). NCBI lineage: Eukaryota > Metazoa > Chordata > Actinopteri > Characiformes > Prochilodontidae > Prochilodus > Prochilodus magdalenae. The sequence goes on along the minus strand of JAMWET010007376.1, from coordinate 209,417 downwards.
CACAACAGAAAAGGTGTTTCTAGAAGGTAGGCCACGGGTAGGACGCACGTACTAGACTGTACTACACTGGAATACAGGCCACTAATCCAGATCATGTTCTCTCACCCAGCAGGGCAGAGACCGCAATCACCCCGATGGCGGTGACGCCGAGACGCACTGTAGGGCTCTTCCCCACCCTTGCCCCAGGCTTGAGTGGAAGCCACAAGGTGGGTGGTTTCTAATGGTGACCAGTGAGTGGAACCGCCACAAGGTGGGTCTGTGATCTAATCCCCACACGTGGCCATTGTAGTGGAAGCACAATTTCAGGTGATTTCTAATAACCAGAGACACAGTCGTCCCTGGACACGGAGACACAGGTGGGTGTTTCCAATCAGCAACCGTACAACCAGTGGCGTGGAAGCTGCAAGGGGGTGTTTCTAATAAAACCCACGGCCAGTGAGTGGAAAGCACAAGGTGGGTGTTTCTAATAAAGTGGCCAGTCAGAGTGGAAGCACAAGGTGGGTGTTTCTAATAAAGTGCCAGTGAGTGGAAGCACAAGGCGTGGGTGTTTTCTTCATACCCTTTGAATTCTTTCTAAGTGGCCAGCCACGAGTGGAAGCACAAGGTGGGTGTTTCCTAATTAAAGTGGCCAGTGAGTGGAAGAAACAAGGTGGGTGTTTCTAATAAAGTGGCCAGTGAGTGGAATAACAAGGTGGGTGTTTCCAATAAAGTGGGCACAGTGAGTGGAAAGCACAAAGTCGAGGGTGTTTCCAACATAAAGTGGCAGTGAGTGGAAGCAACAAGGTGGGTGTTTCTAATAAAGTGGCCAGGGAGTGAAAGCACAAGTGGGGTGTTCTACTAATAAAGGTGACCAGTGAGTGGAAGCACAAGGTGGGTGTTTCTAATATAAGTGGCCAGTGAACGTGAAAGCACAAGGTGGGTGTGTTACATTAATAAAGTGGCCAGTGAGTGGAAGCACAAGGTGGGTGTTTCTAATAAAGTGGCCAGGGAGTGGAAGCACAAGGTGGGTGTTTCTAATAAAGTGGCCACTGAGTGGAAGTACAAGGTGGGTGTTTCTAATAAAGTGGCCAGTTAGTGGAAGTACAAGGTGGGTGTTTCCAATAAAGTGGCCACTGAGTGGAAGCACAAGGAGGGTGTTTCCAATAAAGCGGCCACTGAGTGGAAGCACAAGGAGGGTGTTTCCAATAAAGTGGCCAGTGAGTGGAAGCACAAGGTGGGTGTTTCCAATAAAGTGGCCAGTGAGTGGAAGCACAAGGTGGGTGTTTCTAATAAAGTGGCCAGCTTGTGTAACTAGAAGCGCGTATTTACCAAAGCTGGGTTCAATCCTCCACTGATCCTCCACGTCCCCCAGGAGTTCGTACTTGAAGGGGCCGCTGAAGGGGGGCAGGTCTGCGTCCACAGCGGTGATGTCAGCCCTAGTGACCCCATCAGATAAACACATACTGAGCGTGTTCACCTCCAGCTGAGGTAGGTTATCGTTCTGGTCCAGCAGGTGGATGACCAGAGTTCCTGTCCCTGTCAGTGGAGGCTCACCTGTAGATCCGGGAACAGGAGAAGAGTGTGATTGGCATGTAGGCGAAAACGAGAACCTGGTTTGAACGCTGCACTGGGACATCATTACTGTGTCCAGTAGAGCTACAGAACCTCTTACCCCGGTCCACAGCGTACACGGTGACCGTGTAGGTGCTGTCCGTCACGAATGGCGATTCTCTATCCAGAACCTTTACTGTGGTCACTTCACCGGTCTCTGAGTTCACGGTCACCCAGTGATCTACGTCTTCTCCTTTATAGAACCTAGAGAGAGAGAGAGATAAAGAAGGGGCAGAGAGAGGGGGGAGAGAGAGAGAGAGAGAGAGATAAAGAAGGGGCAGAGAGAGGGGGGAGAGAGAGAGATTAAACCAGTTCCTTGTATGACGTGTTGAAGCAGGTGTGTAGCGTGCGTGCTCAATTAGCCAACGAATCCAAGAAGGAAGTGAACCACAGCAACGCCGTCAGAACCGGTTCAGAGGAACTCAGGGGCCACAGAGGAAACAGACAAGCGTGTCCTGAAACCAAACCAGGCCTCAGCTCCGGCTTACAGAGCGCCTGAGAGTGGGTCTGGGATTTTATCTAAACCACCAGCGGACCGACACCAACAAGCCTCGTCACACAATATCACAACCACCGATATCACAACCACCAATATCATAACCACCGATATCACAACCACCGATATCATAACCACCGATATCACAACCACCGATATCATAACCACCGATATCACAACCACCGATATCACAACCACCAATATCACAACCACCGATATCACAACCACCGATATCATAACCACCGATATCACAACCACCGATATCATAACCACCGATATCACAACCACCGATATCATAACCACCGATATCACAACCACCGATATCATAACCACCGAAATCACAACCACCGATATCACAACCACCGATATCATAACCACCGATATCATAACCACCGATATCATAACCACCGATATCATAACCACCGATATCACAACCACCGATATCATAACCACCGATATCACAACCACCGATATCATAACCACCGATATCATAACCACCGATATCATAACCACAACATGTAGTCACTGTCTGTGAGGGAGCTTTAGACGTCTGGTTCCATTCACCACCACTGTCCACAGTTCAGACTCCATTTAATTACGTGGAGTTAGTGAAAATCAGTGTCAGAGTTTTCCTTAAAACATAAAATAAATAAATAAATAAATAAATAGTTATTATTTAAGGGAAACTCCACTGATTATCATTACATAACAATCTATATTATAATATAGATTTATAATAGCATTACTATTAGAGGAGCTCATTATTAAAATAAAAGTGTAATAAATATTAGAAAATTAGCATAAATAAATATTAGGGAAGCACAGGGTTGGTGTTTCTGCACTAGGTGGATGTTCCTAGCAAAGTGCCCAGCAAGTAGAAGCACTATTATTATTATTATTATTTATTTTTTTTCAGTATTATTATTATTATTATTATTATTATTATTATTATTATTATTATTATTATTATTATTTTAGTGGTATTATTATTATTATTATTATTATAATTTTTTTTTTCAGTAGTAGTATTGTTATTATTATTATTATTATTATTATTATTATTATTATTATTTTAGTGGTATTATTATTTTAGTGGTATTATTATTATTATTATTATTATTATTTTAGTGGTATTATTATTATTATTATTATTATTATTTTAGTGGTATTATTATTTTAGTGGTATTATTATTATTATTATTATTATTATTAAGTATAATTAATTTTAGAATGATAATAAAATAATTTTGATTGGTCAGTGATGATATGCTGTGCTATGTTCTAACACAGTGGTGTGTGTGGAACGTTAGACTGAATTGGTTATACTGACTATATTAATAATCAATAATACAGACAAACTTCAGGCTTCCGTTTGGATGCTACTGTGTTTAGCTTTATGCTAATGTCCTTCAGTGCATGTCAATAGATATCAGTGCATCATCAAAACTGTCTGAACTGTCTCCTATGAGAGCATGTCCTTTACCTGAAGCCCGTAGGTGAGTCGCGGTCCTGGTCCGTTGCGGTCAGGGTACACAGGCTTTGTCCAGCTGCGGTGTTCTCCATGACGGTCACGTGCTTCACCGGAGGTGTCAGCTCTGGAGGGTCGTTTACGTCCTCCACGGTGATCGTGATGGGAAAGCTCAGCAGAGCCGAGGTGGAGGCGTCTCTGAAATACTCCACCTCCCACAGGCTGTTGTCCCTCCGCTGCTTTATCTGGCAGGAGAAGAGCGGCTCCTCGTTCTCCACACTGACCTGCAGGGTCAGCTCAGGGCTCTCCTCAAAGTCCAGAGGCTGCACAGGAAAGAGGAGTCATTAGGTTCTCCACCTCGTCCCTCCTAAATCAAAACCCTGTAGGCTGTTCTGCACACAGGCAGATAATATAATATAATATAATATAATATAATATAATATAATATAATATAATATAATATAATATAATATAATATAATATTTAATAATATAATATAATATAATATAATATAATATAATATAATATAATATAATATAATATAATATAATATAATATTTAATAATATAATATAACAGAATAGAATAGAATAGAATAGAATATAAACATAACCATATAAACACAATAACAACAAAGTAAACTACATTAATACTACAAATATCTACAGTAAAATGTAAATTTACAGATTACTGAGGGTGTAAAGATTAATCTGATATTAAATTTGTATTTGCTTTAATTTTACAATTTTAAAATCAATTTTAATTGACTGTAATAACCTTTAAGAAAGTGTTTAGTAATATTCTTATAGTTTATACTCCACTGTATTTTAAAAAATGTACAAAAATGGATCATAACGTAGTAGGAATTATTTATTTAAATCATCCTTAGTTATAGAATTTAAAAAAGTATATATATATATACACACATTTATTTATATATATTTAAAAGTTAAAATGTAAATAAATATTAAAGTGTAAAGTATGATCTACACCTATATAGCGTAACATGCTCTTACCGTCACCACGGATACGATCCCCTGGTTAGTTGTGGGATCGGTCTCCACCTTAAAGTTCTTTTCCTTGTCTCCATGAAGAGTGTACTTGGCTCTCCAGGCTGCGGACCCTCTGTGGTCTTTGTCCTTCACCTCCAGTCTGTAAACAATCACTCCGTTCTCTCTTTCCTTCACTCTTCCACTGCCCTGCGGTCCAGCATGAACAAACAAACAAACAAACAAACAATTAAACAAAGTTCAGTAGAAACATAAGAACAAAATATAATCTATCTATCTATCTATATGTCTATCTATCTATCTATCTATCTATCTATCTATCTATCTATCTATCTATCTATCTATGTATCTATCTATCTCCACCCGAGTTTGCTCACCGTTGTGTTGGATAGTTCTGGTTTGTGGTTGTTGCTGTCGATTATGTTGACCTCAACCGTAGCCATGCTGGACAGCTGCACATCTTTCCCATGATCCTTTGCTTCCACCAGTATTATATACTTCTGGGCCTCCTTCAATAAAATAGTAATAAACAGCACATGTCTTATATGATCGTATATTTTGGAGTTTGTTACTATATTTATTTATTTTCTAATGTTTTGATCCTGATCTGACTGTTATTCCCAACACTGAACATACAGGCGGACCTACAGTAGACAGAGTCTGCCACATATCGGAAAACAAGCATCCCAACACGGTAACTTTAATTAAAATTAAAATTAAAATTAAAATTAAAATTAAAATTAAAATTAAAATTTAAATTTAAATTTAAATTTAAATTAAAATTAAAATTAAAATTAAAATTAAAATTAAAATTAAAATTAAAATCAGTTCAATTCTTTTTTGGACATCAACAATATATCTGGATGAAATCGGATACCTCGTAGTCCAGACATCCTCTGAACGAGATCTGTCCGGTTTGGCCTTGCTGTGTGATGAAGAACTCGATGTTTGGGCTTTCTGGGAAAACTGAAACGATTGAGAGGGAGAACAGTCCGTTTCCTGTGCTGCTGTCGTCCTGATCCACCACTCGCAAATCTGTTACCAAGTCTGTACCTGCAAACATACAAACATGGAGACGGTTTTGATACTGTGTGAATATCGAGCTGGTTTTTACATTACATTGTAAATTCCATGATGAAATATTTCCCAAATCTTTTGTAAAGATGTCTGGTTCCACAGTCGTACATTAAAAGTAAAGTAAAAAATGTTAGAAGTAATATTTAGAATTTTTCATTTGTATTTTTCTTTTTTTTTTGGAATTTTGGAAATTCATGGTTTGGGTTCCATTAAAATAGTTTTTCCTATAAAGTGTTATCTTCATAGGGACGGCACTTCAAAGAGCTTTACATAAAAGGGAGAAAATACGAAGACACAGTTCTTTACGCTAAAAGCTAAAACGGTACACGTTACCTTGTGGTGTTGATTCCTCCACACTGACCTCGTAGCTCACTTCCTCAAACAGAGGAGGATTATCATTGATGTCCAGAACCCGTATTTCCACCTCGGTTCTTGACTGCACAGTTTCAGAGTTACTGCATTCCAGACTGAGCTGCAAGCAAACCCAACAGATCGACATATATATTATCTTAAAATTATCTTAACAGATTACATGTTTGATTTGTGTAGCTGATTATTCTATATACGTTCTATATATATATTTCTAAATTTACCAGGAATTTTCCAATAGATTTGTTACATGATATAATTAAAACTTTTCAAATGAATAAAAACCTAAAATACAAAAATAAAAAAAACCTAAAAAACTACAAAAAAATATGTGTGATAGCTTACACACACACACATATACATATTATACCATATTTTTTTTTTATGTAACATGGGGTATATACTTAAAATTAATATACCTTTATTTAAATCTATGTCCTTTTTTGTCCTGATTTTATTACATTATATAACACCTAAATAAGGCTGTGAACCATATTTTAGTTCCTGTTGTTGTTTTTTTCAGACTATAAAAACTCACCGTGAATTTTTTGTTTTTCTCGTAGTCCACTTTTCCATTGACCTCAATAACGCCAAGGCCGTCGTTGAGGTGGAAAATTCCCATTGGCTCCTCAGTAGCACCGGGTCCGGAGAGGAAGCATGTGAGTGATTTCTCAACATTTACCTGATAAAATAAGAGCATGAAAACTGAAGCCGGCTGTGGTAAGTAAACCATTTTTTTTTCAATATTTCATTCCCTATTTTAGTAAAATTTTTCCCTCCCCCTCTATTTTTTTTTTATATATCCACGTCTCCCTTTCGTAGTAAACCACGACTTACCAGAACACAACAACTCTATAACACTCCAACACTGAGTATCACACACCCCTCAGACCTGTACCGGCATCTATCACTTTTATTTTTTATATAAAAGAATATTTGGCTAAATTCTTTTAACTTTTAAAATTTACACAGAATAATTTTTAAATTAAAATCATTAAATTAAAATTCCTGATGGATATGTAATTTTTGAGCTTTTTCAAATAGCAGCTCTTTTACTTCTACTTAAGTACATTAGTGAGTAACGTCTTCCCCAGTTTCGTACGTTTAGCTCCTAATTCTTCGATTTTAGTTTTTGATTTTAGTAGAATTTGAACTGTGTAATGTTGGTTCAGCTCCCGGACTGCTTTACCGCTACTTGGAACTTTAGCAGTTGGATGGTATTTGATTTCAGTTCCTGTGCTGAGAGATGCTGGACAGACTGAAAGCTCCAGTGCAGATCTAGAAGTAACTCCACTTTTAGTGGAAGCAGTTAAGTGTTTTATGGGTGTATGACTTTACCATTACCAAAACAATACAGTTCGAAGTGTTCATCAGACTGAGGTGTGATTAGATGATGGTACCCTACCTTCCCCAGTACGTATGGGAAGACGCTGTCAAGCTCCTCCTCCAGGGTAAAGCTCAAGGGTAAAGATTCCACTATCCAGCCCCGCTTCTTCCTCTTCACCAGGGAAGCTGCGTCCGCCATCCACACCTCCTGCACCAGTAACACACGTGTCAGCATGTCACACAGAGGCTCAGCCTAGCACTGATCCTATACCCGCTATGCACAGGAAGCAGTTCAGGTTCTGAATGTTGAGTGGTGATTTTACATGTCAGATAAACAGCAGATATTAAAATACGTTACGCAGGTTCTCACTCGAAACGGAGCTTAGAGCTGATTTAAAACCGAGATAGAGGTAGACTGGCGGATACTGTATACAGACTGTAGCTGTGTTGTCCTGTGTGTTTGCTGCTGGACCTTGTTCTTATGAACCAGACGCTCACTGTATCTGCCAGTAAAGCTAGAACCCAACCTTCGGTTCCTCACTGAGAACCTGCTGTACATGTGGAGATGCTGATCTAAGAAGAAACTGGAGTGGGCTCTGATTTATTTCTAGAGTGATATCTATCTATCTATCTATCTATCTATCTATCTATCTATCTATCTGTCTGTCTGTCTGTCTGTCTGTCTGTCTGTCTGTCTGTTTATCTATCTATCTATCTATCTATCTATCTATCTATCTATCTATCTATCTATCTATCTATCTATCTATATAATTATTAGATGCTGATATTAAAACACATTTCCAGTCCATTAAAATATTCCTGTTTTTATCTGGGATCTGAAGCTCCTGACTGAACTGCTTTTTGTTCTATGCTGCATTTCCATTGGTCTGTTCATCCAGTAATTTGGTTAAAAAATAAAAACATGGCTGATGCATGCAAAACACCTGCTCCGGCATGTTCCGAAATACAGTACACGATATATAGCTTCCATCGAAAGTTCAGCCGGGATATCGGTTTAGATGTGCTCCCGTGGTGCGGACTGCTCACCTGGTTTAGCACCATACCGGTTCTATGTAATGCCTGAGTGCACTGTTGGCATCAGCCTTGAATCACAGCGTATAGCCTCTGGCTATGATACGCAGGCTTGATGTTTATACGGAGGGACTGCTGCCGTGGCGCATTCGGAGGTCTATGTTTCTTAATCCTTAAACGGAAATATTAGATGCCCTGCCGAGATTCCTACAGTAGATATGGTAGGGCTAAACTGTGTACTCACAGTGAGGATGAAGAGGATGAGGGTAGTAGTGATGAAGGTCCTCATGTTGGAGCCGAGCGTTAGTGCGTGTTCCTCTGAATCCACCGATCTGAAGCTAGGACAGAGACGCGGGCCTTTAAGTAAATGGGGAGGAGGAACTGAGGATTATTCCTTTGAAATCCATCAGAACAAACACCTTATCACCCAGGTATACTAAAGTGGGAGGGGCTAACACCTGCTAGTTTCTGTTTCCTGATGCGTGTAAACCAGGTTAGACCAGATGGTGGAATTTTGTTGTTTTTCATTTTTTTGGTTGAACTCATCCTGCAAAAATGTTCACACCTGGACACTCATCATCAAAATAACCCCTGCTTCCAAAAGGAAGCGTGATATCCCGGTGCTACTGGGAAGCAGGATTACCAGGAACAGTAGACGATGATTTATTTAGACTCATACTGCCCTTATTTATTAAGGCAGTATAATTTTATTTGTCTCAGTAAGGCGTCAGGCCGCTAAGCGCTAATGCTAATTTCACTGTGCATCACTGTAGCAAGGTTTTATTCCCTGTTCCTTCCACGTCATCCCGGAGCACTACTGCTAGTCCAACGGAAGTTCCAGGACTGGTAGATGTTGAAATGTTAAAGCTGCTACATAAATACATGTTGTCGCTGTCCCAAAGAAAAACAGGAACCTCCAATACGGCAAGGAACTCCTTTAATTTGAATGTACGCCAGTGGAACCGGACTATTTCTGGAGTGACTTTGGTCCACTCCTGTTGGGTAGTGAAGAACCCTCTTGGGTTCTGTAAATATAGGTCTTACCTGCTATTCAAATTATTGATCACAAAAAAAAAAACATAAAGCCCAAATTTTAATGTCTGACAATCATACATCAAAGACAACCTCTGTTGCTGCTCGTGTTCTTTGCTTCTCCTAGTTTCAGGACATTTCTCTTCTGGAGCGTTCTAGAGCCGGGATAACTGGGCCCAAAAATGTACAGCTATGTCCTGGTTCCACATAGAGAAGGAACTGTAGAAATATATTTTTTTCTAATTATTTAATTTAATTTATTTGTTTTTAATGTATAATTTATTATTAATTGTATTTAAATTGTACATTTATTATTATTATTATTATTATTATTATTAGTAGTAGTAGTATTGTTATTTTATTATTATTGCTATTATTGTTATTATTATGATTAATATTATTATTATCATTGCTATTATTGTTATTATTATTATTATTATTATTATTATTATTATTATTATTATTATTATTATTATTATTATTATTATTACTATTATTATTTTATTTATTTATTTATTTTTATTATTATAACTGCCCTGTTTTACAGCAGGATGTATGTCCTGTCCCTGTACGTGTACCACTGGCCATCAAGAGTGTCATTATTAATATCCCACTATTTCTTCTTTGCTAATAAAAATATTGATGACAAATAAAAGAAAAAGCTGAAACTGTAAAATGACAATCATACATCATCTGGGTCCAGATGGCCGGCCTCAGAGCAGCCAGAAAGACAATATTGAAAACGCGTTCCTGCTGGCGTTCTTTGGCTCCCCAGTTTTGAGAACGTTCTTCTTTTGTTATTATGTAACGAGAACGTCCTCAGGATGTCCTCAGGATGTCCTCTGAACGTTGCAGGTAAAGTGTAATGTTAAGGTTTAATCTTATAGGAACATCTTTAAAACGTTCTTTGAACTTTAGACTAAACCGTGTTCTTTAAAACTTTACCAGAACTCGTAGGTGAGGTTAGCCAAGGTCCTGTTAACGTTCCCTGCTAGCTGGGTATGCACAGCGGCAAGCCGGGTCATGCCAGGTAAACGTTCTGGTGCTTATGTCCCTGTTCTGCGCTGTGCTCAGACCTGGCTCAGGTGCACCTCATTCTTTGAATTCCTGTGCAGTGACATTTAAACCTCGCTCTGCAGCTTCAGCTTCAACTGGAATCAGGTGCCCAGAAAGTGGCAGCCAAACATCCTGAACACAAAGCTGTTCCTCATTCCAGGACTACTGCACCGAGCATGTCTGGCATTCAGTTACCTCACCAGTCAAGTAATCACTCAGCGGTGTTAAGGTTCTGGACTCTGGGGTGGTCAGCCCATTGTTCTGAGACCACCACCAGCTTCTGTGTTGGATGTGTGTGTCTCCTTTTCTCAGGGAGGAGCTTCTTGAACAGCTAACCTCCTTTCAGACCTCCATAGTGTGGAGGTGTCTCTCACAGTGGAAGTAGAATGGACAGAGACACCTGTGGAGGTTCTCAGATGTGAAGCTCTCAGGGCTGTTTATCTGATGGAGGACAGTGTTGTCGGTTCTACCGGGTCTTCCAGGTGGTTGTTAGGAGCCTCGTTTTCTGTGTAGCTATCATTTACCAGTTTTGGGAGCTCCAGATGGACTTTCTTCTTCATAATGCAAGTCTGATCTGTCACATATCCAATCTTCTACTACCACCTAACGAAATCTAAATGCACCGTCCGACCAAAGAGCATGTGATAGCTGAATGTAGGTCGTGAGGTGTTTTCTTGAGTGAGGTTGAACGGTGGCCAGCGTGCTCTCGGTAAGGAGATCAGCCTTGATTGGACTCGTGCGGTGCTGGGCAGGAAGGAAGTTTTTTAATCGGTCTCTGTACTCTGTAGTTTATCTGTGTATCTGTACTGACGTTTTAAAATTTTGGACGACTTTGTAATTCAGTCCTCCACAGTTCAAACTCAGTTACCTTATTTTGTACTCCACTACGTTATACCAAATCTGTCCTTCCGTTTGGCCAACCTGTCAAAACAAAACTCATTTATGGATCCTTGACTTCCATGGAAATGTCCATTTCCGGTCTGGACTACATGAAGGAGCACCTGGAGGAGGGCAGGTAAGGCCGGATGGGGTTGGTAAACAGGTCAAACTGTTCCTGACTCAGACCACAATATAGAAACATGTACACATGACCTCATGACTGAATGTCTATGAACTCTGTTTCCTCTATGGTACACGTGCTGGGCTGGGTTATGGTTCTGAACCTACAGATGCAGTACAGTACAGGAGGAACTCAGTAGGGATCCGGTTTAAACCAGTTCTTATCAAACTTAAACTGGAACTAAGTTAATCAATTTTAAACTGAAACTTCACTCGTCTAACTAAAAGTTATTTTATGGTTCTAGCTAACAGAACCTGTTCTGCTCCAGTGTTCTGTGCTGATGATGATGTGAATAGACGTCAGTGTCAGACTAATGAATGAGCTTCTATTAAAGACTGGTGGACTGAGAGACACTAGAGTCTCTTCACCTACACTGAGCTGATGAAGAGTCCTGTTCCAGAAATGATAATAGAACATTAGAGCCGTAATAAACCATGCTCCTGTTACTCTCCATACTTAAGTACATCTGAAGGTACACACTTTAGTACTGTTACTCTCCATACTTCAGTACATCTGAAGGTACATACTTTAGTACTGGTACTCTCCATACTTAAGTACATCTGAAGGTACGTACTGTAGTACTGTTACTCTCCATACTTAAGTACATCTGAAGGGACATACTTTAGTACTGGTACTCTCCATACTTAAGTACATCTGAAGGGACATACTTTAGTGCTGTTACTCTCCATACTTAAGTACATCTGAAGGTACATACTTTAGCACTGTTACTCTCCATACTTAAGTACATCTGAAGGTACGTACTGTAGTACTGTTACTCTCCATACTTAAGTACATCTGAAGGGACATACTTTAGTACTGGTACTCTCCATACTTAAGTACATCTGAAGGTACATACTTTAGTACTGGTACTCTCCATACTTAAGTACATCTGAAGGTACATAATTTAGTGCTGTTACTCTCCATACTTAAGTACATCTGAAGGTACATACTTTAGCACTGTTACTCTCAATACTTAAGTACATCTGAAGGTACATGCTTTAATACTGTTACTCTACATACTTGAGTACATCTAAAGGTACATACTTTAGTACTGGTACTCTCCATATTTAAGTACATCTGAAGGTACATACTTTAGTACTGTTACTCTCCATACTTAAGTACATCTGAAGGGACATACTTTAGTACTGTTACTCTCCATACTTAAGTACATCTGAAGGTACATACTTTAGTACTGTTACTCTCCATACTTAAGTACATCTGAAGGTACATACTTTAGTACTGTTACTCCAGTGGAGGTCTAAAGGGAGGAACTGACACTGGGGGGTAGTTTACCTTGGGGATCTCTGAATTACCTCGAGTACATAGACTGTCGGGTGAGCGTGCAGGCCAGACCTTTTGTCGGAACTCTCCAGTAAGCTCCTCCAACCAACTTTGTACAACTTGGGTCCAAAGGCATGGGCCAGCTGGAATATCCCATCAGTGTGGGGGTACATGAAGTCCGTGAAGGGCTCACCAAGCAGTGAAACATAACGAGCAGCAGTCTGTGCCTAAGTGTTTAGGTGGACCAGTGAACCCAACCCATGCCATGAGAACACACCCCTCACCAGTATGGAACCACCACCAGCCTGCACAATGCCCTGTTGCCAGCTGGGGTTCATGACTTCATGGGGTCTGCTCCACGCACAAACACCACCATCAGCCCCAAACAACTGGTACCGTGACTCTTCAGAACACGCCACATGCTGCCAGTCCTCCAGGGTCCAGTTAGTGACCTCCAGCTTGTACAGGTGTGGGTGCTCCCAAGCTGTCCCCTGAGGTAGTCAGTGTAGAGGATGTTTATCTATGTTTATTAATTTCTTCCTCATTACTTTCATACATTCTCTGATGACTCTGCAACGTTGACCTCATAACAAATGAGGAGGACAGCGAGTACAGAGAACTGATTGACTTTGTGGACTGGGGTCTGCAGAACCACCTCCAGATAAACGCGGCGAAGACCAAAGAACTAGTGGTGGATTTCCGCAGGTGCAGACACCCCCCTCCGTTAGTGAACATCCAGGGAATGGACATCGAGAGAGTGGACTCTTATAAGTACCTGGGTGTTCACCTAAACAACAAACTGGACTGGTCAGTCAACACCACTGCACTTCACAAAAAGGGCCAGAGCAGACTCTACCTACTGAGGAGACTGAGGTCATGTGGAGTGCAGGGAGCGCTCCTGAGGACCTTCTTCGATACAGTGATGGCATCTGCCATCTTCTACAGAGTGGTCTGCTGGGGCAGCAGCATCTTGACGGCAGACAGGAAGAGACTGGACAAGCCGGCTCTGTCCTGGGAAGCCCCTTAGACCCAGTGCAGGTGGTGGTAGACAGGAGGATGTTAGCCAAGCTGGCATCCATGCTGGAGAATGACTCCCACCCCATGCGTGAGACTCTGGCAGCACTGGGCAGCTCCTTCAGCACCAGGCTGCTTCACCCCGAGTGTGTGAAGGAGCGGTATCGAAGGTCCTTCCTTCCTGCTGCTGTTAGACTCTACAACCAGCACTGCTCCCAGAGGAACCCGCACACACACACACTTAACTACACACACACACACACACACACACACACACACACACACACACACACACACACACTCACAGGACCACACTCACACACACACACACACACACACACACACATACACACACACACACACACTTAACTACACACACTCACAGGACCACACACACACACACACACACACACACACTCAAACTACACACACTCACAGGAAATAGAGCTGTTTTCTATGTAGCATAATCTGCAATACTAACAATGTGCAATATCTTTCCATTCCCCATGTGCAATAAAGAATAAATGTGCAATTTTCTGTAAATATTTAGCAATTATCTGTAAATAAGATCCTCCAGATTCTCCAGAGGCTTTGACTTTTATTATTTATAACATTTATAATGTTCTGTCCTTATTTTTTGTACTGAGTACCTTGCTATCCCTTTGCTGCTGTAACACTGTGAATTTTCCCACTGTGGGACTAATAAAGGATTATCTTATCCTATCTTATCTATCTCTCCGGAAAACACTTACTAGTTCAGTCTACAGAGGGCAGAAGGTGGCAGATGCGGGTGGGGGCAGGTTGTAAAACAGGTCAGGTGAGTTCCTCAGAAAGCTGGACTATTGTGGCCGACATTTCCCTGGAAGAGGAGGCACATAAAGGGAGCTAATCCTATTTTCAGAGGACACGCTAGCTTTCACCCAAGTCCTCTGACCCACCGCGGCTCTTAGAATGTAGCAGTGGTGGGCAAGGTTCACAAACCACGTAGCTGTAGAGATCGCTTTGGTAAAATACTCCTCCAGTGTCAGTGTCGATTCCTCTCTTCAGACCTCCACTGGAGTAACAGTACTTAAGTATGTATCTTCAGATGTACTTAAGTATGGAGAGTAACAGTACTAAAGTATGTACCTTCAGATGCACTTAAGTATGGAGAGTACCAGTACTAAAGTATGTCCCTTCAGATGTACTTAAGTATGGAGATTAACAGTACTAAAGTATGTACCTTCAGATGTACTTAAGTATGGAGAGTACCAGTACTAAAGTATGTCCCTTCAGATGTACTGAAGTATGGAGAGTACCAGTACTAAAGTATGTCCCTTCAGATGTACTTAAGTATGGAGAGTACCAGTACTAAAGTATGTACCTTCAGATGTACTGAAGTATGGAGAGTAACAGGAGCATGGTTTATTAGGGCTCTAATGTCCTATTATCATTTCTGGAACAGGACTCTTCATCAGCTCAGTGTAGGTGAAGAGACTCTAGTGTCTCTCAGTCCACCAGTCTTTAATAGAAGCTCATTCATTAGTCTGACACTGACGTCTATCCACACCATCATCAGCACAGAACACTGAAGGAGAACAGGTTCTGTTAGCTAGAACCATAAAACAACTTTCTGTAAACCAGTAAAGTTTCAGTTTAAGATTTATGAACTTGGTTCCAGTTTAAGTTTAATAAGAACTGGGTTTAAACTGGATCAGAGATGAGTTTACCTGTACTGGACTGTATCTGTAGGTTCAGAACCATAACCCAGCCCAGCACGTGTCCTATAGAGGGAACAGAGTTCATATACATTTAGTAAGAAGGTCGTGTGTACATGTTTCTATAGTGAGTCTGTTTACCTACAGAGTCAGGAACAGTCTGTTTGATCTGGTCACTAAAGTCTTTGATGTGTGATGGTCAGTCAGTGTCTGTATTAACCCTGTCCTGCTTTACCTGCCCTCCTCCAGCTGCTCCTTCATGTAGTCCAGGCCTGAAATGGACATTTCCATGGACGCTATAAATCCATGAATGAGCTCGTTTCGTTTTGAATTGTTAGGTTTCTTTGCCACATGAGCCGAAGGAAGGCCAGATTTCCCATAATGCAGTGCAGTAAACAGTCCGATGTTAGACTCTGAAATGTAGAAGGTAATCCAAAATGGAGATACTTCGGTACAGATACACAAAAAAACTACTTAAAGACAAAAACTAATTACCTTTACTTCATTACTGTCCAGCACGGGAATGTAGAAGACTAAAAAACCCAAACATCCCGACATGCACACAAGGGGGCGCTGAGCACACTTGCCCAGAAGGAGGTGGGAAGCTATGTCCACAGCACCCGGGGAGCAGCTGGGGGTCAGGTGGACAAGGGCACTTCAGTCAGGGGATCAAACCGGCTGGTTCCCTAACCTCCAGCCCGTGACTGGCCATGTTAAATCAGCTAGGTCTGAGCAGGAGCTTGGTTGATTAGAGATGTTTTATCCAACACATTTCAATCAGGAAACTCAGAACATGCCAAACGTGACCACAGTAAACATTTCCCAAGAACCTGAGTGCACGTGTGCGTGCTGCTGTGTTTACCCTAAACACAGGGTCATCAGTGGTTAAGGAATCAGTGCTGAAGGACACACATCACCTAAAGAATCCCTGCTAACTGGTGATAAATGTAGACTGATATGATCAATATTTATTGAGCTACACATACAGAAGTCTGTCTCTCAGTATGGCGTCGGGCCGCCGTGTTCGCTAACCCAACACGCCAGACGTCTCGGTATGGAGCTGTAGAGGTGCCTAATGGAGTCCTGTGATAATCCATCCCATGCAGCTTGAACATCCTCACACAGTTCCTGCAGATGGTGCGGTAGGGGTGGAGGTGGAGGGACACCAGGTCTTCTGGACGTGTGACAACAAACCGTCCATCTCGGTGCTGACCACGGTGCCTCCACACACGGATTCGTTGGGCGTCTCCACCAAGACTAAAGCGGGACTCGTCACTGAAGATGACCCGCTGCCATTCTGAGTCACTCCATGACAGTCTGGTACGACACCACTGCAGTCTTTGGTGACGGTGACGTGGTGTTAAGGACAGTCGTGGTAACGGTCTGTGTGCATGTAGTCCTGCGTGGTGCAGCCGTCTGCCAATGGTGCTGCACTAACAGGACGACTCATGGAGGACACCACTGCTCGCTGGGTGTCTGTAATGGTGGATGTTGGGTTGGGTGGCACATTGGTTCTCCCTCTCCAAGCCTCATGTAACACCTCCCAGGTCACTAGCGCCAAGAGAGTGCTATGGGAGCACCTGTACATTAGATGACAAGATAAGCCCACCCTGCATCCTGGCGCCCTACCATGCGTCCCCTGTCCAACTCTTCCCATTGCTGGGACTGCTTTCCAACTCTTCTCTGAGGTATATACTTCACTCGCAATGGATGCCACCAACACACCAGCACTAGAGTCAGAATGAGCTAGTTTTAGTTTTTGTAGAAACTGTTGACATATAGAGGTCACTCTGGAATGTGGGACATCAAGATGTGAGCCAAATTTGATAATCCTTTGAGCACAAAATCGGTATTGGCTTGTAATATGAGCACAGCCTAAAAGAAAAGGCCAATGGAAACACACTGGACGCGTGACAACAAACACTTCCTCTTGGCATAGTTGTTGTCCAGCAGCTTCAGAGTCTGAAAGCTGATATGCCAGTGTATGAGCTCATCTGTGTGATTGTTGCTTCTGTGCTGAGATGTTCAAACAGAAAGCCTTCTGAAGCATTCTCCCTGAAGGACCTGTAAACTATGAACCTCTCATCTATACGTCGATCAGCCATACCATTCAGACCTTTGCTCAGCTCCACTGACCGTATAGGACACTCTGTAGGTGTATAGGTCCAGACTGTAGTCCATCTGTTTCTCTGTATACTGTATTACCCTGTTCTTCAATGGTCAGGACCCCCACAGGACCACCACAGAGCAGGTATGATGTGGGTGGTGGGTCATTCTCAGCACTGCAGTGAAACTGACGTGGTGGGGAGTTGTGGTGTGTTTCCCTGTTGGCCCTTTATGAACAGGAGCTGGCCTCTGTTGTGTTTTGTAAAGACGCCGCAGCCAAGGAACCAGATTTTCCACCACCTGCAGACTGATCATATTACTGTTTGGGCCACTAGCCTGAAAAATAAACAGGCAGTGAACAGAACTGGAGAGCCCTTCTGTCCAGAGTCCACAGGGAAAGCTATGCGACTCCATTTCACATGGCTGTATATACGTGTTTAGCGGTTATACTGGCAAACCATCTGGGTGGATTCCAGCATTACCTAAAGCAGGTAGAGCTAATAGTAGCAAGGAAAACATACCCAGCAGATTTGAGCCTTTATAAGACGGCCACAATGTCATGCTGAAACAATAGAGTCATTACTAAATGGCCAAACCTGTGTATCTAGAACGGATTAGCTAACAGCTTGCTCCTTAGGGTGGAGGCTGGGTTGTATAAGGTTTTGTGTGGTTAGCAGTCAGCTAACAACTTGCCCCTAAAGGTGGAGGCCAAGTTGTAGTTATTAGGTTTTGGGTGGTTAGCAGTCAGCTAACAGCTTGTTCCTCAGGGTGGGGGTTGAGTTGTATAAGGTTTTGTGTGGTTAGCAGTCAGCTAAAAGCTTGTTCCATGGGGTGGAGGTCGGGTTGTAGCTATAAGGTTTGGGTGGTTAGCAATCAGCTAACGACTCGCCCCTCAAGGTGGAGGTTGGGTTGTATAAGGTTTGGGTGGTTAGCAATCAGCTAACGACTCGCCCCTCAAGGTGGAGGTTGAGTTGTAGTTATAAGGTTTTGGGTGGTTAGCAGTCAGCTAACGACTTGCCCCTCAGGTTGGAGGTAGAGTTGTATAAGGTTTTGGGTGGTTAGCAGTCAGCTAACGACTTGCCCCTCAGGGTGGAGGTAGAGTTGTATAAGGTTTTGGGTGGTTAGCAGTCAGCTAACGACTTGCCCCTCAGGGTGGAGGTAGAGTTGTATATGGTTTTGGGTGGTTAGCAGTCAGCTAACGACTCGCCCCTCAAGGTGGAGGTTGGGTTGTATAAAGTTATGGGTGTTTGGCAGCCATCTAATTTCTTATTCCTCAGAGTACTGGTTGGTAATGTGATAGTCCATCCCATGCAGCTTGAACATCCTCACACAGTTCCTGCAGATGGTGCGGTAGGGGTGGAGGTGGAGGGACACCAGGTCTTCTGGACGTGTGACAGCAAACCGTTCATCTTGGTGCTGACCACGGTGCCTCCACACACGGATTCGTTGGGCGTCTCCACCAAGACTAAAGCGGGACTCGTCACTGAAGATGACCCGCTGCCATTCTGAGTCACTCCATGACAGTCTGGTACGACACCACTGCAGTCTCTGGTGACGGTGACGTGGTGTTAAGGACAGTCGTGGTAACGCAGTCCTGTGTGGTGCAGCCGCCTGTCAACGGTGCTGCACTGAAAGGAGGACACCACTGCTCGCTGCATGTCTGTTCTCGTGGCTGTTGGGTCAGTCAGGTACAGGGATAAGGCCCGTTCTTGGTTAGCTTACAATGTCAATCCTACTCACCGAGTTTCATACCAGTTGGCTTCTGGCTTCCTTCTGTCAGCTGACCGTAAAACTGTGAAGAATACAAGCTGACCCAAACAGACCGGTTCACGGTCAGCTCTGCAGAATTCACCCTTTACTCCAAACCTTTTCTACTCTTTCATCTTCAGACCTTTAATCTGGCTGTGCCTATTCAAGGTGGCGACACTGGCGTAGCTTTAAAATAGGTGAGGAATTTGTGCCAGATTGACAAGCAGTCACTACAGTGGAAAAACGTGCATGTGAATATGTGCCAATCCCTCTATTGCATCGCTTGGCCTGACCTCTTTACTGATAAACAATGCGCACGACGATCAAACATTTGAAAGACGAAGAGACGAATTGTATGGAGAGGAATGAAAGCCAGATTGAATCACTTCAATGGAAAAGCTTGAAAAGCAGTCCACACGTGAAGGTACTTTTCTACAGCTACAAGCAAAACCCATTCCAGAATGAAACGCAAACACGCTGCTGTGCTGTTTTCACATTGCTTGACCTCTTTAAAATGCCACCAAGGCACGGCTACACTGAATGATGTTAAATCAGTGTTATTAGATCTTTAAACTTTTCGCTTCCATATGCAAGTCTTATGTTGTGAAAGCTCACCTGACAAAACTGAGGTGGTAGTTAACCTCAGGCTCCTGCATGGTGGCGCTGCCATGAGGACGATGGGGCTGTATAAACCCTGTGGGGTGTGAGTGACGGAATCCATAGATTGGGAAGAGGTGCTACAGCAAGTGCAGGGAATGTCTCGTTCCAGGTGTGGTAAATGGCTCCAGAGCAGATGTAAACGATAGGCTAAAAGGAGATGACGGTGGGTCGTGGCCAAAAGAATACCCATAGTGTGAAGGAAGTAGCTGGGATCTGCAGGTGTATGGAAGAGACGGTACGGAGGTCATCATTTGCCATGCCTATCTACAGTGCTTCAAAACATCAGATCCCTCAGGTTATTGGTGATTAGCAGTCAGCTAATGGCTAGTGCCTGGTGGCGTGGAGTTTTTGTTTGTTATGGTTGTAAAAGGTTGCAGCTGGTTAGCAGTCAGCTAACGGCTAGTACCTTGGTGTGGAGGTGGGGTTGTAAAAGGTTGCAGGTGGTTAGCAGTCGGCTAACGGCTAGTCCGCAGCGTGGAGGTTGGCTTGTTTACGGTTGCAGGTGATTAGCGTTCAGCTAACCCCTAGTCCTCCAGTGTGGAGGTTGGGTTGTATAAGGTTTCAGGTGGTTAGCGGTAAGCAAACGACTAGTCCCTCAACGTGGAAGTTGGGTTGTATAAGGTTGCAGGTGATTAGCAGTCGGCTAACGGCTAGTCCCTCAGTGTAAAGCTTGGGTTGTATAAGATTGCAGGTGATTAGCAGTCGGCTAATGGCTAGTCCCACAGCGTGGAGGTTGGCTTGTTTACGGTTGCAGGTGATTAGCATTCAGCTAACCGCTAGTCCACCAGCGTGGAGGTTGGGTTGTATAAGGTTTCAGGTGGTTAGCAGTTAGCTAATGTTTAGTCCCTCAGTATGGAGGTTGGGTTGTTTAAGGTTGCAGGTGATTAGCAGTCGGCTAACGGCTAGTCCTCCAGCGTGAAGGTTGGGTTGTTTAAGGTTTCAGGTAGTTAACAGTCAGCCAACGGCTAGTTCCTTGGCATGGAGGTTGGGTTGTATAAGGTTGCAGGTGATTAGCATTCAGCTAACGGCTAGTCCCCCAGCGTGGAGGTTGGGTTGTTTAAGGTTGCAGGTGGTTTGCAGTAAGCTAACGGCTAGTCCCTCAA
This sequence comes from Prochilodus magdalenae, assembly GCA_024036415.1. Taxonomy (NCBI): domain Eukaryota; kingdom Metazoa; phylum Chordata; class Actinopteri; order Characiformes; family Prochilodontidae; genus Prochilodus; species Prochilodus magdalenae. Next base: position 188,292 of record JAMWET010007376.1, on the reverse strand, counting down.
CGTGGAAGTTGGGTTGTATAAGGTTGCAGGTGTTTAGCATTCAGCTAACGTCTAGTCCCTCAGCGTGGAGGTTGGGTTGTATAAGCTTGCAGGTGGTTAGCAGTCAGCTAACAGCTAGTCCCTCAGCGTGGAGGTTGGGTTGAATAGGGTTGCAGGTGATTAGCAGGCGGCTAATGGCTAGTCCCTCAGTGTGGAGGTTGGGTTGAATAAGGTTGCAGGTGATTAGCAGTCGGCTAACGTCTAGTCCTCCAGCGTGGAGGTTGGGTTGTATAAGGTTGCAGGTGGTTAGCAGTTGGCTAACGGCTAGTCCTCCAGCGTGGAGGTTGGGTTGTTTAGATTGCTAGGTGGTTAGCAGTCTGCTAATGGCTAGTCCTCCAGCGGTGGAGGTTGGGTTGTATAACGCGAATTTTCTCGTGGCAGGTTTGTGTTGTGGTAGAAGGGGAGAGGAATTGGGTGTCAGGGTGATAAACACAATCGCTACCATGGAAAAAACACTACTGGTCCAAAGATCGCGCGACACACACCAGCCCTCCACCAGAGAGCGTTTATAATCGCTGCTTCACCACAGTCAACGAACGAACAATGTCAGGTTCACAAACATGGGCTTCATTTCCTAAATAGTCAGGGAAACTCAATGCATGACCGAGAAAACAATCGCGTAGCAGTGATGAAACGGTGCTTTCAGACGGGTAACGGCAATGGAACACGGTAGATCGCATTCATCTCCAAAGCTGATGTGCAGAAACAACGCGACCCAAGAAAACAAACCCTCTGCGGCGCATGTCCTTGCCTCCTGACCTACTTTACTGAAAAAAACAACCCAGTTTTAAAAATGCAGACAGCGGAGTTTAGGAAAACCGGCGGTCCCGTATGCCAGTCTCACGATGTCTGCCTTTCACTCACGGTGTCACGTGCGGGGAGGACCACCCTCAGGAAATACAGCTCTTGGTGACAGGCCAGCAGTCCATCACAGGGCAGCAGGAAACACACACCCGCACCTAGGGGGCGCAGTTGCAGCACCTCCAGTTTACCTGACTGCAATGTCTTTATGGACTGTTGGACGACACTGGGAGCACCCACACAGGACGGCCGGGGACAGCATGCACACACAAACACAAAAGGAGCAGACGGACTGTGAGTCGTACCCAGGCCCTTCTTACTGTTGTGGGGCAAGGACGCCACCCACTGTACCACCCCCTGTGCAATCCCTGTTTGGCTTTTCAGTGTGAGGCAGAATACATACCACACCAAAAATCATAATAAATACATTCAGGTTATATAACGCCCGGCACATGCCCAGGGGCACTTCACACACCGAGGGAATCGCATGAGAGAAGAAGCCCCACCCCGGGGAGTCACTTGCAGCGCGAGGGGCTGCAGGATGTCCAGTACCAGAAGGTCGAGGGGACTGAGTAAGGATGGAGGAGCTAGGAGTGAGACCACGAGGGGCTTTGAACGTCAAAAGAGGACGAAGGGCGCTCCGTGGTGTAACTGAATGGAAACCAGTCAAGCGGTTTCACCAGGCGAGACCAAGTCACCGAAGTCACTGAGGGAGAAACTGAAGTGGGGAGCATGGGGTGGCGTGACTGTCCATGCAAGACATTACAGCTTCAGCTCTGCTGAGCAGATGGCACGGGCGTGAAAGCAGGGCTGCCAACTTTAAGGAATTTGTTGTAGGGAGATTTGGAGTGACCAAAAGACTCACATCTGCCTAATTAGCATAAATCATTCCCATGTCCACTGCAGATGGAAATCAGGAACACAATTCCAAACCATCCTCCATAGGGACACAGCAAACGATGCTTCAGGAGGAAAGCTAGCAGTTGGCTGTGCTTCATGGGTGCAGCCTGGCAGGGGAACGTTGTGAACTTCCAAGTCTGAGATCAGAAATGTCTGAATTACACAAATGGATCAACATGAGGAAATGGGTTCTTTGATTCAAGGAGACTTGCTCCGCAGCCTCCTGCCTGAGGGAAGCGGGAAAAACAGTGAATGTGTTGGGTGAGTGGGGTCGTTCATGATGGAGGTGGCCCTCTTCCTGCATCTGGAGGTGTAGATGTCCGTGGTGGTGGGGAGGCTGACTCCGACAGACCTCTGTGCAGCCTTCACCACCCTCTGCAGAGCTTTCCTGTCTGCAGCAGAGCAGCTTCCGTGCCACACGTTGATGCTGGATGATGTTGGTGGAGGTGACAGTAATGGGAACCCAGTGCCTACACTAAGCCCCTGAACAACCAGGGTTTGCCTTTTGCCCATCTGGATCAACTGACCAATTCTCCGATGGAAGAGTGTCTGAGCAGAAACCTGTCCAGTCCATGCCGAATCCAGTCCCAGCTGTTATGGGTGCTCGTGCAGGTATTGCATGGTGTTGGGTAGGTTTCAGTCACAGGTGAATTATTTCTTGTCTGGTGAGCTGATATAATTAACTTGCTTAACATTCTTATCTGGCTGGCTTTTACAAGCCTCTCCGTTGCCTCATCTGCAGCGTTCAGGTTCCAGCCAGCTGAGAAGCAGCGTTCAGGTTCCAGCCAGCTAAGAAGCAGCGTTCAGGTTCCAGGCAGCTAAGAAGCAGCGTTAAGGTTCCAGGCAGCTAAGAAGCAGCATTCAGGTCCCAGGCAGCTAAGAAGCAGCATTCAGGTCCCAGGCAGCTACAAAGCAGGGTTCAGGTTCCAGGCAGCAAAGAATCAGCGTTCAGGTTCCAGCCAGCTAAGAAGCAGCCAAAAATAAGTGAGTCTTGTCATTCACACCTGCAGAGTTTCAGACAAGTGCAGCCTTTACTGCAATGATGTACAGTGGGCTCTCTCTGTGGACAACCAATCAACAATAAACCCCACCTGCTATCATCCAATCAGCAACTTGTTCAATGTATGCCCGGATACTTGGATAAAATATAAATGTATAAATTTAGGGGTTTAGTGTAAATGTAGGGGTTAGGGGGTTTAGTCTAAATGTAGGGGTTAGGGGGTTTAGTGTAAATGTAGGGGTTAGGGGGTTTAGTGTAAATGTAGGGGTTAGGGGTTTAGTGTAAATGTAGGGGTTTAGGGGTTTTAGTGTAATTGTAGGGGTTAGGGGTTTAGTGTAAATGTAGGGGTTAGGGGTTTAGTGTAAATGTAGGGGTTAGGGGGTTTAGTGTAAAATGAAGGGTTAAGGGGTTTAGTGTAAATTGTAGGGGTTAGGGGGTTTAGTGTAAAATGTTTAGGTTAGGGGGTTTAGTGTAAATGTAGGGGTTATCTAGGGTTTAGTGTAAATGTAGGGGTTATGTGGTTTAGTGTAAAATGTAGGGGTTAGGGGGTTTGTTAGTGTAAATGTAGGGGTTAAGGGTTTTAGTGTATAGATGTTGGGGTTAGGGGGTTTAGTGTAGATGTCGGGGTTAGGGGTTTAGTGTAAATGTAGGGGTTAGGGGGTTTAGTGTAAATGTAGGGGTTAGGGGGTTTAGTGTAGATGTAGGGGTTAGGGGTTTAGTGTAAATGTAGGGGTTAGGGGTTTAGTGTAAATGTATGGGTTAGGGGGTTTAGTGTAGATGTAGGGGTTAGGGGGTTTAGTGTAGATGTAGGGGTTATGGGGTTTAGTGTAAATGTAGGGGTTAGGGGGTTTAGTGTAGATGTAGGGGTTAGGGGGTTTAGTGTAGATGTCGGGTTAGGGGTTTAGTGTAAATGTAGGGGTTAGTGATTTAGTGTAGATGTAGGGTTTAGGGGGTTTAGTGTAGATGTAGGGTTTAGGGGGTTTAGTGTAGATGTAGGGTTTAGGGGGTTTAGTGTAAATGTGGCAGTTAGGGGTTTCTCTGTAATGAAATAAAAACAGACCTATAAAACCCGCCTGCTGTGCCGCAATTCACACGCAGTAAAGCTCCATAAACCAGCTGCAGACACCACGCGGCCTGATAACGTCAAACAATAACAATATCTCACATGCCTGTTTAATGCTTCCATGTAACTCACCGCACCTCAGCTGAACTAGACTAATCACTACCCTGTCTGTTCTGCGGTACTTCCATAAAACAGGTTCCAGTTTTAGACTGGATAAACTGGTGTTTAGGACTAATGCACAGAAATGTCATATCAGGAACGCACCACCCTAACCACAAATCAGAATTTCAGAAACTCTTTAATTTTATTTTTATATAGGAATAAATATAGTATACTAGTATAAATATAGTAGTAAAAGTATGTGGACACCTGACCATCACAGGATAGAATGTTACACACCCTATTCCAAACGAAGCATTCCACACAGTCATCCTTAATCCCTACATCTACACTAAACCCTAACCCCTACATTTACACTAAACCCCTAACCCCTATATTTACACTAAACCCCCTAACCCCTACATTTACACTAAACCCCTAACCCCTACACTTACACTAAACCCCTAACCCCTACATTTACACTAAACCCCCTAACCCCTACACTTACACTAAACCCCCTAACCCCTACATTTACACTAAACCCCTAACCCCTATATTTACACTAAACCCCTAACCCCTATATTTACACTAAACCCCCTAACCCCTACACTTACACTAAACCCCCTAACCCCTACACTTACACTAAACCCCTAACTCCTACATTTACACTAAACCCCCCTAACCCCTACATTTACACTAGACCCCTAACCCCTACATTTACACTAAACCCCCCTAACCCCTACATTTACACTAGACCCCTAACCCCTACATTAACACTAAACCCCCTAACCCCTACATTTACACTAGACCCCTAACCCCTACATTTACACTAAACCCCTAACTCCTACATTTACACTAAACCCCCTAACCCCTACATTTACACCTAACCCCTACATTTACACTAAACCCCCTAACCCCTACATTTACACTAAACCCTAAGTACCCATTACAGCTGGCTTGGAGTACAGGGGCTCTCTGGAAGTGGATGTTTACATATGTGGTAAAAACACACAAAAAAAGCAAACAATTATTTTTCAAGCATTAAAACCCCCCCCCCCCCCCCCCACAAAACAAAACAAAACAAAACAAAACAAAACAAAACAAAACAAAACATCTATTCATTTTTAGAGCCCCTCTTCGTCACAGGCTCTTGGAAACATCCTACCACCCCCTTCCCAACCATACAGCACACCTGTCGATGTAGCACTCCTAGTTGTATCGGGGTTAAAATGCCAGCAGTGCTACATGTATCAGCAGGTGTATGGTTGGAGGGTAGAGGTGTGACTGGGAGGGGCTCTAAAATAATTTGATGTTTTTTGTTTTTGTTTTAAGAATATCAGTGTTAATGAGTTCAGCCCTGAGGACAAACACCACAGCAGGTCAGACTCCATTTGCATAGAGGGAGGCCTAACACTGCCACCACATGGACAGGTGGGTCCGTCCAGTACAGGTCTGCACAGTCTGTAGCTGGCATTGTAGTCAAGACCGTGACATCCGAGTCAAGTTCGACTTTCAGTGGTCTAGCCTGAGATAAGACCAAGACCAGACTAAGACTACATACTGTACATACCAACTGGCCACTTTATTAGAAACACTGCCTTGCATCTACACTCGCCGTCCACTCTCTCAGCTCCACTGACCATATAGGACACTCTGTAGGTGTACAGGTCCAGACTGTAGTCCATCTGTTTCTCTGTATACTGTATTACCCTGTTCTTCAATGGTCAGGACCCCCACAGGACCCCCACAGAGCAGGTAGTATGTGGGTGGGGGATCATTCTCATCACAGCAGTGACGTTGACGTGGTGCTGGTGTGAGTGGATCAGACACAGCTGTGCTGCTGGACTGAGAATCGTCTACCAGTCAGACTATCTGGCTAACAGCGTCCTGTGGGCAGCGTCCTGTGGGCAGCGTCCTGTGGGGCAGTGTCCTGTGTCCACTGATGAAGGACTAGAGGATGACCAACACTGCACTGTGCAGCAGCAGATGAGCTATCGTCTCTGACTGTCCATCTACAAGGTGGACCAGCAAGGTAGGAGTGTCTAATAGAGTGGACAGTGAGTGGACACAGTGTCTAAATACACCAGCAGCAAACTGCCTGTAAAATGACTAAGTGCATTACCAGCTCAGCCCTGTAGATGGCACCCATCCTCCATTCAGGTAGCAGTCGCAGATGGACGTGTATGTGTGACTGGAATCTCTTGACACTATCGTCAACCTAGGTATCTTCTTCTTCTTGGTACACACTTTTGGCCGGTAATTAGTCCAGCAGTTTTCGAGAGATCAAGACAGACCACAGAGCTCAAACTCAATACTAGTCTGACCTGCACTCGTCTGTTTGTCTTACTTATGCCATTCCTCTTTCCTCCCACAGAGGCCCATTCATTCCCACCCCCATTCAAACCCTAAATTAATTTACACTAAACCCTAACCCCTACATTTACACTAAACCCCTAACCCCTACATTTACACTAAACCTCCTAACCCCTACATTTACACTAAACCCCCTAACCCCTACATTTACACTAAACCCTAACCCCTACATTTACACTAAACCCCCTAACCCCTACATTTACACTAAACCCCCTAACCCCTACATTTACACAAAACCCTAACCCCTTTGTTTACACTAAACCCCCAACCCCTACATTTACACTAAACCCCCTAACCCCTACATTTACACTAAACCCCTAACCCCTACATTTACACTGAACCACTAACCCCTACATTTATTCTAAACCCTAACCCCTACATTTACACTAAACCCCTAACCCCTACATTTACACTAAACCCCCTAACCCCTACATTTACACTAAACCCCCTAACCCCTAAATTTACACTGAACCACTAACCCCTAAATTTATTCTAAACCCTAACCCCTACATTTACACTAAACCCCTAACCCCTACATTTACACTAATTCCCTAACCCCTACATTTACACTGAACCACGAACCCCTACATTTATTCTAAACCCTAACCCCTACATTTACACTAAACCCCCTAACCCCTACATTTACACTAAACCCTAAACCATGCATTTACACTAAACTCCTAACCCCATACATTTACGCTAAACCCTAACCCCTACATTTACACTAAACCCCAAACTCCTACATTTACACTAAACCACTAACCCCTACTTTTACACTAAACCTTCAACCCCTACATTTACACTAAACCCCCTAACCCCTACATTTACACCAAACCCCATAACCCCTACTTTTACACTAAACCCCTAACCCCTACATTTACACTAAACCCCTAACCCCTACATTTACACTAAACCCCTAACCCCTACATTTACACTAAACTCCTAACCCCATACATTTACACTAAACCCCTAACTCCTACATTTACACTAAACTCCTAACCCCATACATTTACACTAAACCCCTAACTCCTACATTTACACTACACACAAATAGGCTTACAAAAATATAGACCAGTTTTTATTCAAGAGCAGCTACATTTTTGTGGACACCTTAATGCCATTGCTGGGTGTATGTGAAGTGGTTATAGAATAACTTGCGTGTGAAAGTGAAGGGCTATGATCACCTTTTCACCTCCTGAAATATGGAAATGGACTTAGCAGTGAGTGGAATGCTCTCAGGAAAATGATTCCAAGAAGATAATTATTGAGAAATTGAGAAAAAAAATCTCACGTCATTTGGCATGCAGTCATTGGGCCCACCCAACCCTGTCCTTTTGGGGGGCTTTATTGGACTGAGATATAAACAGGACGATGTTAAAGCCTCAAGTAAGAAAGATTAAATTTATTAGAACATGTGCTAAAACCAAAGTAAACAAACAAATAAACAAAAACACAAAACAACAACAACAGTCCAGTGTCCAGCCGTTAACATTAAGCCCACAAACACATCCAATATACATACAAGTTCTGTAGTGGGGAGCCCAGGGAACATAGAACCACCAGATGAGGTCAGGACGTGTCACAATAAAATTAAATCTTGGCAAGGAAAATGACCTTTTATGAAGCTGATATAATTAAAATTCTCATTTTGACATTGTTTTAAGATTTTACATATAAGAAATTTAAAACTGTTTATTATAATTTTCACATATCGGGCAGACGATTTCAAGTCAATTTCTTAAAACTAGATTAAATTATCTGACAGTACAGTAAAAAAAATTGGCACAACAATTAAGTTTTAAGATACAAAGTTTAAAAATAAAGTCTTATTATAAGTCATTATATCTTATAATGCGTTTACAACAATCTAAGCATAGGCATTTTATGTTATATCAAGTCGATAGAAGATTATTTTAATTACCCAGATCTCTTTTTTGGGGTGTGGTAGTAAAGCTCCTCTCAGCAAATCAGTATGAGAAACACAGATTTTTATACAAGTTCTTTTCCCCTGAGTTTTAATCTTCTCACACATTCACAATACAAAAAACCCAAAAGCCCACCACTGTAATCACAGTAAACCATCACAGCATGTCCGTACCGTATAGTAAATTACATTAATAAACTACTTTACACATGAATACAGTTTTATCTTTCTTCTGTTTTACATTTGGAAATCATGTGCACATTTAAATCATGCGTTCTTTATTTTTGAGCTCTATTTATTTACAGCATTCATCCCCTTTTTGTGAAAAATCTGAAAATAAAATTTTGAATATGAAATCTGAATGTGAGGTATACTTCCATTATTATCCGCATATTAAATCAAGATACCCCCTGTACCCCAGTGTAACACAAGCATACAAAAAAAGCACAACAAATAAAAAAAGTAAATGACTTTTGGACATTATTTTTACCTTGTAAAATTCATTTTTAGTCTGAATATTGTACACCTGGAATAACTGCACAGGAAAGAAGAAAGATATGGATTTATTCCAAGTCATTTTGGGCCATTTCTTTTGGACCAATCATCATGGATTGTTTGCACAGTGACTGTTGTGTTAAAAATTCTGTCAAAAATGTAAAAATAAAATTGCACAAGTTTTTCCTTTGGGCCCGGAATGATATACCTTTGACTACCTCCATTCACCCCAGTTTGACCTTACAATTTGAGACATGAGCTGCAATAAACATGTGGTTTGGTTCCTGGCACCTAAGAGAAACTATATAACTACAGTGTATATATATATATATATATATATATAAATATAAAATTTACAATCTTCTCATTTAATTCTGCATAAGAGACTAGACTAAACTTCCTAAATACTGTCCTAACTTTAGGATGAACCCCAACAGAGTCCTCTCTTCTGTTAGAACTTTCCACTGTGGTGAATAATGAGGAGACTCAGTGGAGTACATCCAGCTAAATCTTTCAGAAATAGAAACTGTAGAGTGGCGATGACCTGTCAAACAGCAGGGGGCGCCCTCACAACATCTTTACAGTTTATTTTCCTTCTAGTTTAGTTTTGACCTTTAAAGTTGGCTGTTGTTTTTCAGTGCTTTGAAAAAGAGAAATTTCTATTTTACACAAAGTGGATTACAGCTGCTGTGCGAAAATGATAAATTTGAGAAAGCAAAACATTTTTGTAGAGTTTATAAAAACAAATTTTTGCAGTAAGTATTACCCAGAAAAGAAATTATCCAAATGTTCTAGTTTACTTCTAAACCTATGAATAACACAACTGTGATGGCTGGACTAGAGTAAAGAGCAACAGCGTGAGCATGTCACATAAACATGGCAAATACCGGGAACGTTGACACAACACTGTTATATAACAAAACAAAAATCTGCTACAATTTTATTATGTGTTCATGATGCGGCTTTGTCAGTGTTATGTAGCAGGACTGAAAGTCATGTTTCCCATCTTCCTGAAAAACTTAATAAAGTAGATCGCAATTAGTAAACACGGACAAGTGGTGTGCAGTAACTCAGTAAGTGTAATGTGTTAGTGTGCTGTAAGTAGCGTGTTGGTGTACAGTAACTCAGTAAGTGTAATGTGTTAGTGTGCTGTAAGTAGTGTGTCGGTGTACAGTAACTCAGTAAGTGTAATGTGTTAGTGTGCTGTAAGTAGCGTGTTGGTGTGCAGTAACTCAGTAAGTGTAATGTGTTAGTGTGCTGTAAGTAGCGTGTTGGTGTACGGTAACTCAGTAAGTGTAATGTGTTAGTGTGCTGTAAGTAGCGTGTTGGTGTACAGTAACTCAGTAAGTGTAATGTGTTAGTGTGCTGTAAGTAGCGTGTTGGTGTACAGTAACTCGGTAAGTGTAATGTGTTAGTGTACTGTAAGTAGCGTGTTGGTGTACAGTAACTCGGTAAGTGTAATGTGTTTGTGTGCTGTCCTTCCATTTCTTTGCTATTCATTACATTCAAGTCCGAAATGTTGGTTCTGGCCAACGCTGCCATTGTTCTCAGCTTAGAGTAACTGAACATGCAGCGTTCAGTGGTTGGCTTCTTGAAGGTGCCACATATAGGAAACAATGCTTGTAGGTATGATTAAACTATGACACAGAGACACTCCTCCAAACCTCTGCCTACACACAACAGGTTTCTCCGGTGGGTTTCTTATCAGCGCAGAGATTAATACTAATTCACTGATTCATTCTCGGGTTCTAGAAACCAGAACCTGCGGTTTCCCTCTTTCCTGTAACACTATGACATTAAATCCGGCCTGCATATAGACGCCAGCTTGTTGAAGCGATGATCCAGGTTTGAGAGAATGTCTGGATGGAAGTCGTTCTCGGGGAGGGACAGGGCATCCAGCTGAGGGTCAATCATGGGTTCTCCTTCATACGCGTAGCAGTGCGGCTCATAATCACCGAGCTCTTCTCCTGGGGCCTGGAGCCGGATAAGCCTCTGCAGAGAAGAAATTCCACAAGATGTTCAGACCTTGGAGATTACCTACGGTTTTCTACACTACACTACAGTACAGTACAGTACAGTACTAGCGGTGGCATGAGCTCAGAACTGTAAATGTTGACAGTCGTGTGATGAAAGTTGAGTCAGTAAAAGAACTGGGAAAATGGGAACGCTTTGGATGTGACTCCCAACAAGTCCAGGCTCGCTTTGCTATCCTTCAGGGAATACAGATCCCAGAATCTACAGTAGGTGGCATTGCTGAGACACCGGAGCAGAGCGGAGGTCTAAAGAGCCATAGGAATTTAGAGCTATGCCCTCTCTCTTCAGGATACATCAGTATCTGATGTTTGAAGCTCTGTAGATCAAAGAAAGATTAGACGAGGCCGATTTCCAGGTAAAGTGCGGTGTGGCCTTTTCAAAAAGCCCTTTGCTAGCCTTCAGGAAACCAGAGATATGGACTGAACTCACGAAAGCTCTTCACCTTCTAGAGAAGGTCCGTGGTGGTCACATGATCAGTGACTAGTTGACATCAAGCTTAAACGAGTCATTGACAAGCAAGAAGGTCGACTAGCCTGTGGAGGTCCTACACAGAACTGGAACATTTGGCACTACTGTGGTTCTACCATTGTTTGTTCCGAGGGTTCCTGGCTGGTTAGCTCAGTTGGACAAAACGTGGTACTAACAAGGCTATGGTTGTGTGTTTGATCCCCGTACGGGCCGGTGGAACCTCCTCCTTCATAGGGGTTAGGGAACCAGCCTTGTGACCGGAGGGTCACCTTTCAGTTTACTATAGTAACCTTGAACTGTAAGGCACCTAATTGCAATTGCTCCCTGGGCGCTGTGGATAGGGCTACTCACGGCCCTGGCAAGTGTGCGCACTGTAGAGTGGGTGTTTCACTTCACAGGTGGGTTAAAAGTGGAAGAAAAATTCCTCTGTGTGTGTGAAAATCACAAACGGTGCAAAATGGCTAAAAAACTCTACTCAGAGAATCACTGGCCTCACTTAAAATAAATAAATAAATAAATAAATAAAATAAAATAAAATCGACCAGTGTTCGGGGTTTGGTTACCCCCTCAAGGCTAACAGGTGTAATCACCAAGGAACCAATAAGTGCACCCAAATGCACAGAAGAACATAACGTTGCTGTCCAAAAAACCTAATTTATTTTTATGTAAGTCAGTGGAACCAGACTTCTTACCAAACATTTGGGCCATTTCTCTGCTTAAGAGAGGCATAAAATGACCAAAAAGATAATAAAATTGCTAATCTTGTTTATTATAAGGGTTCAAGCAGTCCATTAAACAGGTGACGACTAAAATTAGAACCATGATTTCTATTTGTTTCCCAGCTGACTGTTTCCGACTGCTGGTCTAGCCTCGGACCACCCAGATTACAGTCCTTCAAACAGGATCTAACTACTGCTTCTATCTCGTAAATCTGATCTTAAAAGTGTACAGCAACCTCATGTGTAACCACTGCCCATCCTGTGTGGTCTGATGTGAAACTCCGGCCATCCTGTGTGGTCTGATGCCGAACTACTGCCCATCCTTTGTGGTCTGATGCCAAACTACTGCCCATCCTGTGTGGTCTGATGCGTAACTACTGCCCATCCTGTGTGATCTGATGCGTAACTACTGCCCATCCTGTGTGGTCTGATGCGTAACTACTGCTCATCCTGTGCAGTCTAATGCGTAACTACTGGCCATCTTGTGTCTGATCTGATGCTGAACTACGACTCGTTAGGGCTCAGGTGAGATTGCAATATGTGCAGGTTCTATAGTTGCGTAAGAAAAACATGGTCTAATCTAATATTACTGCGTCTTTCATGAGATCAGATTAACGTTGAGTAAAGATGACTGTAGAACAGGATTACCATATTCATCTGCGTTAACAGGTTCTGTCTGAGAAGGTAGTCCTCTGTGCTGTAAATGGAATAGCCTCCATTAATCTGTTTGTGGACAGGAAACAGAAAGATGTTCAGCTCAGACAGTGCAAAGAGCCGTATTCAAACATCTGCTGAACACAGTAACCGGCCAGTGTCATGAGCATCGTACCATCGTTGTTTGATAACTTCTACGTGAGCGTCTTGTGGAACTCTGCACAGAGAAGAAACAGTCTGTCACTACAGAGGCCAAAAGCTCATGAGAAGTTCAAAATGAAAGTAAAAAATATGTATTAATAATAATAATAATAATAATAATAATAATAATAATAATAATAAATTACCCGTCGCAGAGATCTCCTCAGCATTTGTTCTTTCTGGAAAGTGCTGTCGTGGATAACCTGCTGGTACTGGAGTGAAATGAACAGAATGTAGGTGAGTAAAATCAATTGCACATTTACACACTACCAGTCAAAGTTTAGAGACGGCTCCCCATAGCAGGTTCTCCCCATAGCAGGTTCTCCCCATAGCAGGTTCTCCTTCTGTGTCTCTTAAAGCTTTACTGTAGAATAAAGGGAGGACACCAAACTCTAAACTAGCCTTACGGAATTATACAGTCCACCTTAACCCCCTCCAGAGTGGAGCTGTACAGGAGGATGGACCAGCTTCCTTACCCTGCAGTGGAGCTGATAGAACAAGGTTTATTACTAAGCAGGTTTGGAGCGATTCTATTGGTCGGTCCATCATGAATATTCACTAACCTGAAAGGAGAACTAGAGCTTTTACACTGTGCAGAAAAAGAGATCAAAGTTTTTACACCACTAAATATATATTAGAGGTGGAGATATGGAGGAGTACCATACTGTGTACATCGGGAGTAGATGTGGTGTATCAGGGTTGCATTCCCTACTTCACAATGTTCCTAGTCCTAAACTCTCCCAACCTTTTTCGGAAGGTGTTGCAGACATCAATTTCAGAACGAGCATATATATTTATCAAATAAAAACAAAGTTGAAAAGACAGAGCATTAAATATTTTTGTAAATTTGTTTTGTTAAAATTGATAGATCAGTAGTAGATTTATAAATATATTAATATATAAATATATAAACCCCTGCTTTCTGTTTTTATATGCATTTTACCTCCCAATTTTTTCCGGAATTGTGTTGGTGTATTGTGTTTAATTGCTTTTGAACAAATAACTTTTTTATTTTCAAAACTAAAAATCTAAAAAAGAAAAAAAAAGAAAAAAAAAAAAAAAAAATCACACGTTTTTCAGATTTTCAAAATTCTAATTATTACTAATAATTTAAGATAAATCAAAACAATTTAAAAATTAAGATTTTTTTTTTACAAGCAACTGTGGACTACTTATCATATAATTTTCACACAATGTAAATGGCGCCTGGTATGTTCAGGTTTTGTCAAAAAAGTTAAAAAATCAACAGCCACAGGTTTACGCTGATAGCATACATTTGTTGTCATGGCATCCTGATTTAAGTCTTCATGGTATTTCCCTACAAAAATGGTGGGCGTCTTTGTGGTCTGGACAGATTCCACATGGGTGGCTTGGACAGGCACCTGTAGAAAAGGATAACAGACATATTAGCATATTATAATAATTAAATATTAACATATTATTATTACAGACTCTATTCACATACTAACATGGTAACCTGGAAAAAAGAAGCCTGGAGAGACAGTGGTAGGATTAATCCAGCCCTGTTTCTATGGTAGTGCCCTTTATGTGATTTGACTGGCGGTTACTCCATTTCATGTCTCTCAACGTTCTAATATGTCAATAATAATATTGCGCCCCACATGGTGGGGGTAATAGAGTGTTGTATCACCTTGCAGTCTGTGCCAGGAGTCTCAATGTTGGATTCGAGGAGACGCCATCCAGGACCATCATCCATCACGATAATTTTTTTCTGTTGCTTGCAGGACATCAAAATGGCCATGAGGAGAATAGCTGTCCAACAGAGACATACATCCAGAATCACATCAGTGGCACCGACTTACAGTCGGCCTCGAGTCACCTTGTGTGTTTAAGGTAGTACCTACAGGCTCCTGCAGATGGCGCTGCACGAGGATGACGAGGCTATAAACCCCTGTGGGGAGTGAGTGACGGGATCCATAGATTGGGAAGAGGTGCTACAGTGCAGGGAATGTCTCGTTCCATGTGTGGAAAATGGCTCCAGAGCAGATGTTAATGATTGGCTAAAAGGAGGGACTGCATGTGGGCGTGGCCAAAGAATCTGCAGGTGTATGGAAGTGTACGGTCAGATGGGTCTACCAGCAGTGGATAAAATCCCAGTCTACAGGGAATTCTCCTTGGAATTGTGCCAGGAAAGGCTTCCACCACATCTGGCCCAACTGCGAAACTCTTTGATGGAGCAAGGCTGTCTAAACATCGATGTGGCTACATCCAGAAACTTGTCCAGGACCTGCCCGATCCAGTCACAGCTGTACCTACCACCTTAAAGACCCAAGGTGACTCATTTTGACCCGGTGAGTTTATATCGCAATAGGAGCATCATTGCTTAAGCAATAAACCCAGAGTTTCTCAACCCAGGTCCCGGAGGCACCCTGCCCCCGTACCTCTGAAAGGACTCGTGATGCTGATGAGTTGAACCGGGTGTGCTGGGAGCAGGGGGAGGGACTAAGACGTGCAGGGCAGGGTGCTTCCAGGGCCGGTGTTGAGAAACACTTGAAACAGTGTCTACATAACACATTCATAGTGTCTTACATAGAGCTTCAAAATCAACATTCATAAAGTTTCACATGATATTAAAATGAAGTATGACATCACTGGGGACAGTCGGGCTGGAGGTTAGGGAACCAGCCTGGTAACCGTAGGGTCGACGAGTAACGACTGAAACGTCCTTGAACAAAGCACCTAACCCCTGAACTGCCCGGGCGCTGTGGATGAGGACTGAATCTCTTCTGTTAAACCATAGGTTTATTTATCTGCACTACATGACTATTCACTGTATCCATCCATCCCTCCATCCATCCATCCATCACCCTATGGATAGGGCTGTGGCAAGTGTGCTCACTGCCCCTAGTGTGTGTTGGTTCACTGTTGGTGTGAGTGAGTGAGTGAGTGAGTGTGTGTGTGCGCATAAGTGCATGTGTGAGTGAGTGACTGAGTATGTGTGTGTGTGTGTGTGTGTGCGTGTTTGTGAGAGTGTAAGTGAGTGAGTGAGTGTGTGTATGTATGGGTGTGTGAGTCTTTGTGTGAGTAAATGTGTGTGTAAGTTTGAGAGTGAGTGAGTGCATGTATGTGTGTAAGTGTGCGTTAGTGAGTGCGTGAGTGAGTGAGTGCGTAAATGAGTGTGTGTGTGTGTGAGTGTGTGAGTGAGTGTGTGAGTGAGTGAGTGTTTGTGTAAGTGAGTGAGTGTTTGTGTGAGTGTGTGAGTGAGTGAGTGTGTGAATGAGTGTGTGAGTGAGTGAGTAAGTGTGTGAGTGTGTGAGTGAGTGTTTGTGTGAGTGTGTGAGTGAGTGAGTGAGTGAGTGAGTGTGTAAGTGAGTGAGTGAGTGAGGGAGTGAGTGAGTGAGGGAGTGTTTGTGTGAGTGAGTGAGTGTGTGAATGAGTGAGTGTGTAAGTGTGTGTGTGAGTGAGTGTTTGTGTGAGTGTGTGAGTGAGTGAGCGAGTGTGTGAGCGAGTGTGTGTGAGTGAGTGTGTGAATGAGTGTGTGAGTGTTTGTGTGTGTGTGTGTGAGTGAGTGAGTGAGTGAGTGTGTGAGTGAGTGAGTGAGTGAGTGAGTGAATAAGTATGTGAGTGTGTGAGTGAGTGTTTGTGTGAGTGTGTGAGTGAGTGAGTGTGTGAATGAGTGTGTGAGTGTTTGTGTGAATGAGTGTGTGAGTGAGTGAGTGTTTGTGTGTGTGTGTGTGTGAGTGAGTGAGTGAGTGAGTGAGTGAGTATGTGAGTGAGTGAGTGTTTGTGTGTGTGTGTGAGTGAGTGAGTATGTGAGTGAGTGTGTGTGTTTGTGTGAGTAAGTGAGTGAGTGAGTGAGTGTGTGTCTGAGTGTGTGAGTGAATGAGTGAGTGTGTGAGTGAATGAGTGAGTGTGTGAGTGAATGAGTGAGTGTGTGAGTGAATGAGTGAGTGTGTGAGTGAATGAGTGAGTGTGTGAGTGAGTGAGTGTGTGAGTGAGTGTGTGAGTGAGTGAGTGTTTGTGTGAGTGTGTGAGTGAGTGTGTGTGTGAGTGAGTGAGTGTGTGTGTGAGTGAGTGAGTGAATGGGTGTGGGAGTGAGTGAGTGTTTGTGTGAGTGTGTGAGTGTATGAATGAGTGTGTGAGTGAGTGTGTGAGTGTTTGTGTGAGTGTTTGTGTGAGTAAGTGAGTGAGTGAGTGAGTGAGTGAGTGTGTGTCTGAGTGTGTGAGTGAATGAGTGAGTGTGTGAGTGAATGAGTGAGTGTGAGTGAGTGAGTGTGTGAGTGAGTGAGTGAGTGTTTGTGTGAGTGTGTGAGTAAGTGTGTGTGTGAGTGAGTGAGTGTGTGTGTGAGTGAGTGAGTGAATGGGTGTGGGAGTGAGTGAGTGTTTGTGTGAGTGTGTGAGTGTTTGTGTGAGTGTGTGAGTGTATGAATGAGTGTGTGAGTGAGTGTGTGAGTGTTTGTGTGAGTAAGTGAGTGAGTGAGTGAGTGAGTGAGTGAGTGAGTGAGTGTGTGTCTGAGTGTGTGAGTGAATGAGTGAGTGTGTGAGTGAATGAGTGAGTGTGAGTGAGTGTGTGAGTTGTTGAGGAAAATGTTAAGCTTAAGTGAGCACCATTACACATGCATGAGGAAGCACGTCACTAAACATAACACCGCTCAGGACACGCAGTTAAACTCAGGGCCTGTCGAATGAAGCTTCTGGCACAATACAAATTTACAGATCACAAAGAGCAGAAACAATAACAAACAGAAAGTACAAGTCTAGGCCTGAAGTGTCAAAGCACTCTCTGTCCAAAGGGCAGGGTTTTATTATGCGGCCTGTCAATAAATTAAACATTTCACCGAAAGTAAAAACAGAAAACCAGGAACTGGCTCTACGCCAGTACAGACTCTAGGCTCAGCCGTACCTAGAAGGAGAAGCAGTGCCATGATGATGATCCCGACGGCAGCGTTTCCCACGTTGGCAGACGAAGATCTGCGTACCATGCAGTCTGGTGTGCTGGTGCAATCGCAGACGGTGATGGAGAGGTTCTGTGTCTGGGAACGGCCCTGGTTATCGGACACGATGATCTGAAGCTCGTGAACACCTGAAAACACAGTGTTCTCCTTCACCAGGTTCACGGTTGTTCCTGTAGAGAGAACAAACACTGAGGTTTTAATATTCATACATGGAAATACATGTTGTCATCACAACGGTCATTCCGTTCAGGGTTAACTTGTTCAGCCTTGTTCAAGTCTGACAAAAATTGCCATTTCGTCCTGCAGACATTTAAATTTGGGCTATGAATATCTTTGTCAGGTTGAATGATGATATCTTAAAGTTTGCACTGAGTATCAATACAGGGCTAAGAAAGAAATCACCGCCATTGGAACAAAACCTTGTATCTCCATCTTGGTTGAGGTAGAAATTTAGATGTCTTATGAAATATGAATTTTTAAGGAAAAAAACAAAAACAAAAAACACCAAAATGCAAAAAACTGAACATTAGGGTTCAGACGAGATGATGCTACCTCTTAACCCTTCACCTTTCTGCTCAACCTTTTGGTAGTGCACATTTTGAGTCACTATAACTTATTGAAAATGGTGTTGAACTGAACTCAGCCATCTCTACCTATCGGTAGAGGTGTGTTAAGCAAATGAGTGGGGTGTGTTAGTGCCATCTCTACCAATCGGTAGAGGTGTGTTAGGCAAAAAGATCCACTAAAAGTCACTAGAGAGTATCAATAAAGAGTCTTGAGAGTCTTTCTTTATTGTTTGCTCTTATCCATAGAGAAAACAAACAATGAGTAAACCACTCCACGCATGTGGACTGTTGTTGGTGGAAGCTTATTTCAATCAATATTTTATAGTTTCAAAGGAACATAATATTGTAAGTTGATACAACTAAGAAGTTACCTAATAAAGATAAAATAATTTTAAAACGCCTGTTACCAAACGGTCCAGTGGTTTCTTTATGCTAAGTGTGTCTATGCTAAGATAATGTAATTAACCACTTGCTATTTTAATAAATAATAAATAAAAATGACATTCCTTTTTCATTGGTGAGGACATTAAACCGTTAAATACTAGATAAAAAGAAATTAACCAATTACAACAACAGAGTAAGTATAATTTGTTTTTCCCTCCTTCATTCATTAAACAAAGTCATTCAATGTTAAATGGGGTTTAAGATGTGGGCTGGAGTTTAGGGAATCAGCCTTGTGACTGGAAGGTCGTCAGAAAGACATTGCTTCAGAACAAAACCTTGTATGCTATTTTTTGCCATTTCAGGTTCCAAACAAGCTAACTAGCTAGCTCTGGGGTCTGGGTCAAATACCTGGAGCAGGCCAGGTGGCCAGGTAAGACACTAATCCTTTTAGTGCTGGTGAAACTTTGGACCATACTTTGGCAACCTGGACAGAGCCAAACCTCACCGCTTACTTAAAGGCCAGTTCAACTAACTGAAGCCCTTCTATTTTGGACATACTGTTATGATAAGTACCAATTCATTAGAAGAGACGTTTATAGTCTCCAGAATACCTAGTCCTATCTGTTGTTTAAGCAGCACTGCACATCTGGAGGATCTCAAGGCTTTGGTTACCATGGGTGGGGTCAATCCTCCATTTCCCCTTCACGTCCCCCAGAAGTTCGTAGGTGAAGGGTCCACTGAATGGGGGCAGGTCCAGATCCACAGCGGTGATGTTAGTCATGGAGGCTTCGTCAGACAGGCACATACCCAACGCGCTCACCTCAAGTCTGGGCTCATTATCATTCTCATCTCCCACTTGGATGATCAGGGTCCCAGTTCCAGTCATGGGAGGCTCACCTGGAAAATGGAGACCTCCACAGTTATTACTGTCAGACTGTAAACACTACACACGCTGCAGATTCATACTGGATTATAATCCCTCCACAGTTATTACCGTCAGACTGTAAACGCTACACACGCTGCAGATTCATACTGGATTATAATCCCTCCACAGTTATTACCGTCAGACTGTAAACACTACACACGCTGCAGATTCATACTGGATTATAATCCCTCCACAGTTATTACCGTCAGACTGTAAACACTACACACGCTGCAGATTCATACTGGATTATAATCCCTCCACAGTTATTACCGTCAGACTGTAAACACTACACACGCTGCAGAATCATACTGGATTATAATCCCTCCACAGTTATTACCGTCAGACTGTAAACACTACACACGCTGCAGATTCATACTGGATTATAATCCCTCCACAGTTATTACCGTCAGACTGTAAACACTACACACGCTGCAGATTCATACTGGATTATAATCCCTCCACAGTTATTACCGTCAGACTGTAAACACTACACACGCTGCAGATTCATACCGGATTATAATCCCTCCACAGTTATTACCGTCAGACTGTAAACACTACACACGCTGCAGATTCATACCGGATTATAATCCCTCCACAGTTATTACTGAAAAAACTAAATTCTTTTTGGAAACCATGGACACCATGTCCCTGACCATCCAAACAGTCCCTAGAAGTCCCGAGCTTACACATCTGGAAAGACACTTCATCGATGCTGAACAACACGCTACCATCCGGACCACACTGCTGTACTGGCCGGCCTGCAGTCCAGACCTTTCACCCACAGAAAGGTGGGTCCATCATAAAATGAAAAATCCGGCAAAGACGACCCAGCAGGACTGTGAAGCAGCTCGAGTCCTACATCAGACAAGAATGGGACGACATTCCTCTCCCAACACTGCAAAAGCTGGTCTCCTCACTTGCCTGACGTTTACAAGCGGCTGTTAAATAAAGATGGGATCCTACACGAAGGTAGACACGGCCCTGTCCCAACGTTTTTGAGATGTGTTGCTGCTCTCAGGTTCTAAATGATTTAATAATGTTCACTTAACCTAAAATGTCTTCATATCTCTGACATGGCGTCGTAAGTAAAGATAGACCCAGAGCTGGTTCTTACCGTTATCCAAAACATAGAGGACGACACTGTAGGACCCGTTCTTCATAAAGGGTGATTCCCTGTCGAAAACCTTTGCTGTTGTCACGTCACCAGTTTTTGGATCCACTTTTATCCAGTTGTCTACGTCTTCTCCTTTGGTAAAACTGGTGGAGCATGGGGCGGAAATAAGAGAGAGGTTTCAGACTGGAGCTCTCCAATAGACTTCCCTCAAGTAAACGTTCATTACGGCTGTGCACTCGCACTTACTGAAAGGTGCTGGCGAAGGTTTTGTCAGGGTCTACAGCTTTGAGAGTACACAAGTGCGTTCCTGATTTGGTGTTCTCCATGATCGACTCTTTCCTAACAGGTGGCACGAACTCGGGAGGGTCGTTCACGTCCTCTACAGCAATGGTGACCGGATACAACTTGGGGTAGTTTGGTAGACTCGCACCAGGCCCTTCATTAAAGACCTTCACATCCCATAATCTCTTTGTAGGACGTCCGGTGACCTCACAGGAGAAATAGGGCACCTCGTTCGCCACACTGATCGACACGTTTCTGGACGTTTGCTCCTCGTAATCCATTGCCTGCACATTTAAAGAAGAATTAAGGAACAGGAGGTTAATACAAGCGTGCCTAATAAAGTGGCAGGTGGGTGTATATTGACGACATTCAGATTTCTGGATGGCTGCTACAGTTGTTAGCTATGCTAATGTGCTTTAGGCCATGTTCATAGTGACCACATGATCAGGACTTTTTTTTCTTTTTAGAAAACAAATGAACATGCAGTTACACTCATCATCAAACTAACAGCTGCACCCAGAGGGAGGTGTGGGAGTGCGGTGGTGTTGGGAAGGAGGATAAAGGTGACCAGGATCAATAACTGATGATAAATTTAGACTGATATGATCAATATTTATTGAGCTACACATACAGAAGTCTGTCTCTCAGTATGGCGTCAGGCCGCCGTGTTCGCTAACCCAACACGCCAGACGTCTCGGTATGGAGCTGTAGAGGTTCCTAATGGTGTCCTGTGATAATCCATCCCATGCAGCATGAATATCCTCACACAGTTCCTGCAGATGGTGCGGTAGGGGTGGAGGTGGAGGGACACCAGGTCTTCTGGACGTGTGACAACAAACCGTCCATCTTGGTGCTGACCACGGTGCTTCCACACACGGATTCGTTGGGCGTCTCCACCAAGACTAAAGCGGGACTCGTCACTGAAGATGACCCGCTGCCATTCTGAGTCACTCCATGACAGTCTGGTACGACACCACTGCAGTCTTTGGTGACGGTGACGTGGTGTTAAGGACAGTCGTGGTAACGGTCTGTGTGCATGTAGTCCTGCGTGGTGCAGCCGTCTGCCGATGGTGCTGCACTAACAGGATGCTCATGGAGGACACCACTGCTCGCTGGATGTCTCACGATGTCAAACCTACCCACCAAGTTTCAGTCCTGTAATCTGATTCCTTCTGGGTACAGCTACTTGTGCAACTGTTCTTTAGGTGATGAGTCTAGAACCAATTTCTTTGCCAAAGAACCCTGCTTCAGGTGTGTACATTTTATATGGCCGTGTTCTCGTTCCTCTCGTTCAGGCTATGTAAGCTCCCACACCCATTTATCATTAAGAGTAGGCAACAGCTTAATGTCCTTGAGCTGATCTAAGCCTGACTCATTAGAGGCTCACTTCCTCGGGAAGCATAAAGTCTAATTAGCCGGATTTCAGAGGTGACTCAGAAAAAGCTCTTACGAAAAACCTGTCCAAAGCTCCATGATCTGACGCCTGAAACCTGGAAAAGAAGGAGGCGGGAGGAGTTGACGGAACAGTGAAGTACCTTCAGGACTGTCAGCACTCCTTCGTTAGTCTTGGGGTCCGTCTCGATTTTGAAATAATTTTCCTTGTCTCCATGAATCATGTATTTCGCTTTCCAGGCTTCCGAGCCTGGACTGTCCGCATCAGTGACTTGCAGACGCAGGACTTCCACTCCGCTCTGACGTTCCTTTATTTTTCCAGGGCCCTGGAAAGAAATGTATGATAAGGATGTTGGTATGATGTTTCAAAAAAATTCCAGTTTTAAAATCACACATGGCTGCATTTTTAAAACCATAGCTTACAGTGGAGCACTTTACAGTGAGCGTTGACTAGTACGAGTAATGCAGGTGGAGTAATACATTCTCAGGGTTACTATGCTTATTTAATGTTGAGTAAACCCGGGACAGGAGTTATATATTTAGTAAAGTGTTCCTGCCTACATGAGGGGCGGTTGTGGGCCTGGAGGTTAGGGAACCAGCCCACAGTGCCCTCATGATTGGCCTCACTTGAGAAACTGCTCCTGCTTGATGATCACTATTGTGTCCCAGGTGGTTGCTAGAATGTTGCTAGGTGGTTGCCGTAATTCCCCACATGGTTAGAGTGATATTAATGGACATTAATATTATATTAACGTAAGCATTTGTTCCAAAGGGATCTCTCAACAACTGTGGAACAGGGGACAACATCCAGTGGAAGTAAAGCAGGAAGCTGAAGAAATAAAAACAAGAAGAAGAAAAGGAAAAAGAAGAAGGAGTAGTTGTAGAGTTGGTGGTGGTGGTAGTAGTAGTGTTGGTGGTGGTAGTAGTGTTAGTGGTGGTGGTGGTAGTAGTAGTGTTGGTGTTGGTGGTAGTAGTAGTGTTGGTGGTGGTGGTAGTGTTAGTGGTGGTGGTGGTGGTAGTAGTAGTAGAAAAAGAAGAAGAAGAAGAAGAAGAAGAAGAAGAAGAAGAAGAAGAAGAAGAAGAAAAAGGCAAAATTAAAACAGAAGCAGAAGAGGAAGAAGTGAAGGAGGAGAAGCTGAGGAAGATGAAATGGAAGAAATAGAAGAACAAGAAATAGAAGACAACTAGGAAAAAGAAAAGGACAAGAAGAAATAGAAGATGGAGAAGAAATAGAGCAAGATGTAGCAGAAGAAGGAGAAGAAGACCAGGAAGAAGCAGAGGAAGAAGAGAAGGAGAAGGACAAGAAGAAAAAGAAGAAGATTAAGAAGAAGAGGAAAAAATAGAAGGTGAAGAAATAAGAAGAGGAAGAAGTAGTAGTAGAGGAAGAGGAAAATAAAACAGAAGAAGAAGAGAAATAAGAGAAGGAGAAAAGCAAGAATAGGGCCAGGAAGAAGAAGAAGAAAGATGCAGAAGGAGAAGAGGCCACTATAATGATTAGGAATTAAACGCTGTGTATATGATTCTACACTGGTTACAGACGGGTGTGGATCTCCCCGAGTTAAACAGGTGAGGTGTACACCTGTGTACAGGGCTTAACAGCCATTTCAGCTCAAACTCCATCCGTACCAACCATCCCAAACCCAAGCTGGGCCATTCCACCAAATCCAGCCGCAGACCTGAGTGAAAGATGAAACTGATGAAACCCCAGGATGAGATCGGATCATTTACAGGCAGGTCTCGTCTTGTTATTTCATTTTTCATGCCGTATACTAAATTATCCTAAACGCACAAAAAGGAATGTGGAGGCACAACTCTGGTTCGCCAGAGGTGAAGACCGGGAACGAGCACTCCAGAAGCATACTGGAGCAAAGCCGGGTTCCTTTCCCACAGCTGCAGACATTACGTGGGAACCGTACAGTACTGTGCAGAGTCGACAGTTCCAGAACTGCCAGAGTGGAACAGTGAGGAGCAGGGAACGCTAAACCACTGACTGAACTGTGGGGGTGTGGCTACATTTAGAGCTTCGAGTTATACACTCAACCTAATGAGAGACTGTAGAACAGGGTCAGTCTATACCACAGTACCTACATTTAAAGCTTAGAGTTATACACTCCACCTAATGAGAAACTGTAGAACAGACCCAGTCTATACCACAGTACCTACATTTAGAGCTTAGAGTTATACACTCGACCTAATGAGGAACAGTAGAACAGACTCAGTCTATACCACAGTACCTACATTTAGAGCTTAGAGTTATACACTCGACCTAATGAGGAACAGTAGAACAGACTCAGTCTATACCACAGTACCTACATTTAGAGCAAGTTATTAATAGGTTAGTAAGTTTTGCTCAGTTTCAGTGATTTAATTTTAATATTTTGTATATATTATATTATATAAAGTGCTGTTAGTACTTACTGTTTGTCCGGTGATCACCGGGAGGTGATTGTTTCTGTCCTTAATGTTCACTATGACGGTACTCGTGCTGGAAAGCCGAACCTTTTCTCCATGATCCTTGGCTTCAACCAGGATGGTATATTTCTCGGCTTTCTGGAAAGAGTAAGAAAGTCAGCTGACAGAACCGAATCTCCAGCACGAGAGCAGCTTAGTAGTAAGACACGAAGTCATATACGGTCATGCCTTTATTTACCTCGTAGTCCAAACAGCCTCGGAAATATATCCTCCCTGTAAGTGACGCTTCGGATGGCTCCAGGAAAAACTCCACGTTGTCCGTTTTTGGAGTAACAGAGGCGATCCTGAAGGAGAAGGTTCCATTGGGAGTTTGAAAGTCATCAGCGTCCGTGGCCGTCACGGTCATCACCGATTGACCTGTTGAGGTTTAGATGACCATCAGTACTGGCCGTGATGTCTACACATAGTATCTATAAGACTGGCTGATGAGCACAGTGCAGAGCTGGATCACCTTGAGCTGCAGACTCGTCCAGAGTAACTTCATACAGCTGCTTATTGAAGACTGGCGGGTGGTCATTGATGTCCAGGATCTTGATCTCCACCCCGAGTCTTGTGTCCACTTGGTTGTTGGAGACATTTGTTGCTTCGAATACTAGCTGCAGGGCGGAGAGAACAGCACTAGTGCATATTCATATACTGTATTAAACCGAGGCCGAGGTCTTGTATTGATGACGGGTCTGTGAAGTCTTGTTCATCCCAAAGACTTCTAGTGGTGTTAAGGTCAGGACTCTGTGTTGGGACACTTCATGGGCAAATTGATTCTTCATGTTCTCTGAGCCACTCTTCCACAATCTGAGCCCAGTGAATCTGGGCACTGTCGTCCTGGAATATGGCCATGCCGTCAGGGAAGAACGAACCATTGGATGGTATAAACTGGTCGTTCAGGTTTGTACAGCGGGCACTGAGCATGGTGGACACCTCTCTTCATGCACTTCCATACTTTAGTCCTCCCTACCTTCTCCATCACTCCAGAGTCCAGCAACACAAATTAATAACTATGCAACGCCACAAATCCTACTCGTCCTGCCTTCAAGGAACCCAACGCCACAAATCCTACTCGTCCTGCCTTCAAGGAACCCAACGCCACAAATCCTACTCGTGCTGCCTTCAAGGAACCTAATGCCACAAATCCTACTCGTCCTGCCTTCAAGGAACCCAGCACCACAAATCCTACTCGTGCTGCCTTCAAGGAACCCAACACTACAAATCCTACTTGTGCTGCCTTCAAGGAACCCAACTCCACAAATTGTACTCGTGCTGCCTTCAAGGAACCCAATGCTACAAATCCTACTTGTGCTGCCTTCAAGGAACCTAATGCCACAAATCCTAGTCATGCTGCCTTCAAGGAACCCAACGCCACAAATCCCACTTGTGCTGCCTTCAAGGAACCCAACGCCACAAATTCTACTCATGCTGCCTTCAAGGAACCTAACACCACAAATTCTACTCATGCTGCCTTAATGGAACCTAACACCACAAATTCTACTCATTCTGCCTTCAGGGAACCTTTGAGACAACACATCCTACTGACTATAATCACGATGATTAGTGTTTGTGTGGCAGGATAGTGTGCAGCGTGTACAGTGACCAAATCTGCTTTAGAATGAATGTGAAGATGAACATACGTTGAGCAACTGAAAGGACTCGAAGTCGACCTTCTTCTTCACCCGGACTTCGCCCGTGTTTGGGTCGATCTCCAGAACTCCGATGGGCTCCTTATCAACGCCGCTGCCGTGCAGCCTAAAATTTACCAAATATTTCCGGTCCAGTTCAATCTGGAATAGAAGGACAGAGGGACTGATTCAGAAAACTGGATTCAGGTGTTTTGTTCAATTAGCAAGCAGAAAGTCAGTCATATTAACATTATTAATATTATACCAAAAGATTGTGTACAGATGTTTAGTTATTGATTAACTACCTTAAGTAGCAAACAATAATAATAATAATAATAATAATAATAATGATAATAATAATAATAATAATAACAACAACAACAACAACAGCATTGAGCATTGTTGTGCTCAGTGACTTCATTTAGCTTATTTTTCTGGTGCAACACTATCTAGAACCGATCAGTGTGTTAGTGTACAGTAACTCAGTAAGTGTAATGTGTTAGTGTGCTGTAAGTAGCGTGTTGGTGTACGGTAACTCAGTAAGTGTAATGTGTTAGTGTGCTGTAAGTAGCGTGTCGGTGTACAGTAACTCAGTAAGTGTAATGTGTTAGTGTGGTGTAAGTAGTGTGTTGGTGTACAGTAATTCAGTAAGTGTAATGTGTTAGTGTGCTGTAAGCAGCGTGTCGGTGTACAGTACCTCAGTAAGTGTAATGTGTTAGTGTGGTGTAAGTAGTGTGTTGGTGTACAGTAACTCAGTAAGTGTAATGTGTTAGTGTGCTGTAAGTAGCGTGTTGGTGTACAGTAACTCAGTAAGTGTAATGTGTTAGTGTGCTGTAAGTAGCGTGTTGGTGTACAGTAACTCAGTAAGTGTAATGTGTTAGTGTGCTGTAAGTAGCGTGTCGGTGTACGGTAACTCAGTAAGTGTAATGTGTTAGTGTGCTGTAAGTAGCGTGTCGGTGTACGGTAACTCAGTAAGTGTAATGTGTTAGTGTGCTGTAAGTAGCGTGTCGGTGTACGGTAACTCAGTAAGTGTAATGTATTAGTGTGCTGTAAGTAGCGTGTCGGTGTACGGTAACTCAGTAAGTGTAATGTGTTAGTGTGCTGTAAGTAGCGTGTCGGTGTACGGTAACTCAGTAAGTGTAACGTGTTAGTGTGCTGTAAGTAGCGTGTCGGTGTACGGTAACTCAGTAAGTGTAATGTGTTAGTGTGCTGTAAGTAGCGTGTCGGTGTACGGTAACTCAGTAAGTGTAATGTGTTAGTGTGCTGTAAGTAGCGTGTCGGTGTACGGTAACTCAGTAAGTGTAATGTGTTAGTGTGCTGTAAGTAGTGTGTTAGTGTACAGTAACTCAGTAAGTGTAATGTGTTAGTGTGCTGTAAGTAGCGTGTCGGTGTACGGTAACTCAGTAAGTGTAATGTGTTAGTGTGCTGTAAGTAGCGTGTCGGTGTACGGTAACTCAGTAAGTGTAATGTGTTAGTGTGCTGTAAGTAGTGTGTTAGTGTACAGTAACTCAGTAAGTGTAATGTGTTAGTGTGCTGTAAGTAGTGTGTTGGTGTACAGTAACTCAGTAAGTGTAATGTGTTAGTGTGCTGTAAGTAGCGTGTCGGTGTACAGTAACTCAGTAAGTGTAATGTGTTAGTGTGCTGTAAGTAGCGTGTCGGTGTACAGTAACTCAGTAAGTGTAAAGTGTTAGTGTACTGTAAGTAGTGTGTTGGTGTACAGTAACTCAGTAAGTGTAATGTGTTAGTGTGCTGTAAGTAGCGTGTTGGTGTACAGTAACTCAGTAAGTGTAATGTGTTAGTGTGCTGTAAGTAGTGTGTTGGTGTACAGTAACTCAGTAAGTGTAATGTGTTAGTGTGCTGTAAGTAGCGTGTTGGTGTATATATCCATAAGAAGAACCCTATCAAAACATGTTGCTCAGACGGATGGTAGTTTAGACAGTTCAGGGTGTGTATTTGGGTGGACGGAAAATAATGACTAGCAGGACTGGTTCCTGACCTTTAACTGGAATGGTTTCAGTGTGCATCAAAAAATCTAGTTTCTGTTTATTAATAAGATCATGGATAGATTCTGTTAGTCTAATTTCACATCACATTTCACTGATTGCCTTCTTGTCCTCTCTGCTCTTCGAGGATCAATCAGTACATTGAGGGTGACCCTCATTAATGATTTAGCCGAGTAAGAAAAGGAAAGGATTTAAATATACATTCATAATAATCTATAAATTTAATAATAAACTGTTACAAAGAAATAAACAATAATAAACTATAAAACAAATAAGATAAATTTAAAATTATAATTTTTTTTTATAATATATTTAAGTGAGTAAAATAAATGAGAATAGTAAGAGCAAGAGGAAAAAAATAAATACAAATAGAAAACTAACAAACAAAAAATATCCAGGAAATAAAAAACAAAGTAAAAATAAATAAAATAAATAAATGGCAAATAAAAAAAATGCGAAATGGAAAATTGGGGAAAATGAATGGGTAAAAAAAATTTTCTAAGGAAGTTGACAGTCAGAGCAAAAAGCTATACATAAGCTCACCATTCCCGATCAGACTGAACATTCCAGACTCGGATCTCACAATAGATTTATCCTCTTCTTACGCATATTATGTCCACCATCATCGAGATATCAACAATGTTCCAGCTCCAGAATGTTTGGTCTGATTGGGAATGATGTGCTTGTATACAGCTTTTTGATCCAACTTACAGTTCTTTTTTAAAAAAAAAATTTTGATCCCATTGAGAACGAAATGAGTGGAAAAGTGCACGCCCATCTGCGGTACTTCTACTCGACCGACAGTCATTCCTTCACATATACTATTATAGGCCAGGCCCCCCAAGCACAATTTCAGTGTTGGGACAACCTGCATTCATCTGTTTGTTGTTTTTTCCTCCCATCCCTCGTTCCTCCCATAGACTCCCATTCATTTCCACCCCCATTCAAACCCTACTGTTTCCTTTAGCCTACAGCCATCAAGCTGCATGTACTCACTCAGGACAAGTCCCCAAACTCTAATACATAGCCGTACTGACCCGCACTCCTCTGTTTGTTGTTTATTCATCCCTTATTCCTCCCATAGACTCCCATTCATTTCCTAGCAACAAGCTGCGGAACCACTCTAAACTTTCTTCAGGAAATTGACTTTTTCTGGAATATATGTACCAACACTGAGGTCATAACAACTAACCCTTGATGCACAGGCACTAAGCCACCTTGTAGAGTCTAATTTGGACCTTGTTGAACCAAACAAACAAGACCTTGGCCACACGGTGCCGTGTAGTGTTTCAGCAGGGGCTCCTGAGCAGGTTCAGGTTTTTACTCCAGGCAGTTTCTTCATTCCACGTTTACAATCCAGGTCAACAATACGTTCTGTGCTGAGAGCGGCCGTTAGTAATACGATACTCACCTTCCCCAGCAGGTATGGGAAGGGGCCGGGGCTTTCTTCTTCAATGTCAAAGCTGTCAATGATCCAGGCTCTCTTCTCCCTGATCCTGCTGTGAGCTGCTAGAGAGCAGATCCACTGAAAGCCAGAGAGAAGCTTCTGTGAGATACTGCAAGCTAGAACAAGCACCAGAGAACATCTAACACCAGCGAATTCAGAGGCTGACTCAGTTTAATCTGTTTCATTAAATGTAGCCGCTAAGCCAACAACGTGTTTCTTGGCTAGCGTAGGTAACAGGTAATGAAAGCTGCACTAATTAGCATGGTGCTAAC
The DNA here is from genome assembly GCA_024036415.1 of Prochilodus magdalenae. Classification (NCBI taxonomy): domain Eukaryota; kingdom Metazoa; phylum Chordata; class Actinopteri; order Characiformes; family Prochilodontidae; genus Prochilodus; species Prochilodus magdalenae. Next base: position 158,136 of record JAMWET010007376.1, on the reverse strand, counting down.
TGTGAAGCATATGCCTCAGAGCACGCAGAGATGTTCAGTATCGCTAAATAGACCTGATTATGTTGTTGCCCACACGGTATGACTCACTCCAACCTAGAAACATGGACTGAAGCACCTGAAGCCTGAAGTTTGTGCCACCTGGAGAGACAAACTGAAGAATAAAGCCGAGAACCGACTCATTGACTGAGAGCAATTGATTGTGAAAAATGATTTTTCCTTAAGTCCGAATTAAGGAGGTGCAAATCCAGCTAACTACTCCTCCACCCACCCCCGAGGCTAGCTATTACTCTCTGAAACAGGCAGCCGTCAAACTTTATTAGCTTTCATTCATAAATGCATGTTTCTGTATCCCAATAAATGACTGTATATATAATCTGGCTAATACGTTTAGCATGATTGATAGCTTGCTAAGCTACAGCTGTTAGCTTTGTACAGGGTGTCTCAACCGTGAGAAGCACCCATATAAAATCAAAACGGTTTGGCAGACAGTCACCTGATTTTAGACACAGCCAAGTGGCTACCATTGACCAGTTTGCACTCGTCTGTTTCACCCCACCATCACTTGTTGCTCCCATAGACTCCCATTCATTTGCAGCAACCAGCTAGCAAAAGGTTTGAGCTGTGCAATCACTATTTCTTCAGGAAATGCACTTTCTAGGTACAGCTATTAATGTGGTTGTTAATAATAATAATAATAATAATAATAACAATAATGTTTGATGCACAGTGAGTGATCTTGATATAAAGCACACCATTGTTATTCTTGGCAAAATTCTCTACCAGATTGATGTGTCACACACCTGCCTTCCTGTTTGAACAACTAAAGTTGAATCCAAGATGGCTGCCAAGTTGGTGGCATGGCCTAATGGGTTTCCCCGTAACTTGTGTCTGAAATTGAATCACCCTCTGCTTTTTAATTTGTGGGTTTCATCGGTGATCGCTAGGCTTTTTGCCGTTGCCTGCCCGGATTGTGTTTCGCATCTGAATGTTTTTGCTCGTTTGGCATCGATGATTCAGCCTCTCTCACTTTCACTTCTGCTAAAAAACAAGCTTGACCTCACTTTTCACAAAATGGTTCCCTAGGGCCTGGGTTCTAGCTATTTATTCTTCTGAGCATGACCATATCATCAGTACAGTGCAGTACCTGTATTGAAGGTTTAGATTAATAATCAGTACCTCCCTCTGATAAGCTGATTTAGACCATCAGAACATTCCATCACTCTCTCAATGCTGGAAACGCTGGTCTGATTACATTCAGACCATCAAGTTTCTGGCAGCTTTGGACTTTCCCGTTCCACCTTAAATGGTCCTGTAGTTATATTCTGGCACCTGAGACGTTATACTTAAAACTGTTGAATTATTTAAGGTGGAACGGAAGACATGAACTAGAAGCTAGCGAATAAGAAGCTGAACTTTAGCCTCGTAGTTGTAAAGCTGGAAGTATTTTTGATTAAGAAGATAATATAAATATCCTATCTGGAAGTTTATGGGCGGAGCTTCTAAAATAAATATGCACTACAGTTTAATAAGGGTTCCAGTTTCTAGTGTAACAGTGTGAGAGTCTCTCTGTACAGCCAGTGTGTGGTTCGCCTGTTCTGGGCTACTGTAGAAACATGGTGGTGGCAGTCGCTGTTGGAAGACGAGCATGTCCTATGTAGATAAGAAGGCTGATTCTAAGCATGGCGTGGTGCAGGTTGGGGTTAAGGTTTGGGCAGCTTCTGCCTTAATCTAGAAGATCAGATCTTGGCCTGAGGAACCGGTAGGAGATTTTAGGACGGAGGCGGGTCTGAATCTATATTTGATGAGAAAAGGAAAGTAGAATGAACAAGCTGAATCAGGCAGAACGATGTTATCACCAGTCAAGCAGGACCTCAGATTCGCCTGTTTACTTTCTCAGTGCATGCAGCTACAGCCATCCGCCGCGAACATGATCCAGCGTTTAGTCGTGTTGTTTGGTCTAGTGAAGCCCAACCTGGGCCAAGATTAGAGTACAGTAAAGTTCAGTACAGGGCTTTTAAGATCCTAATGTAGAGCTTATAAGACCAGTCATTGTTTCATTCAACTTCTGAGGTTGCACAGAGAAAGATGGCTTAGAACCCTGGTCAGAAACACAGAGGAACAATGAGGAACACAGCTTAGAACCCTGGTCAAAAACCAGTGGAACACAGCTTAGAACTGTGGTCAGAAACACAGAGGAACACAGAGAAACACGGCATAGAACCCTGGTCAGGAACACTGAGGAACACTGAGGAACACTGAGGAACACAGCTTAGAACCCTGGTCAGGAACACAGAGACTTTGCAAACAGGCAGAGCACCCAAAAGGGGAATAAATGGGGGTCCTAATGAGTCCTAGATCAGCTGCAGGTGTGTGAGAGTGGGTGGAGCCAGGGTGGAGCTGGAAAAGAAGCCATGTGCAGTACCGCACATGCCCAGGAGGGGCAACTGGCTAGCAAACTGTAGGCTGTAATAGGTGTAATAAGTCACGACTGAGTGGGGAAACAACTGATGTGAAAGGAAGGGATGGGAACCAGGGTTCTAGATATTTTATATAGTATCTAATCGATCAGTGAACCTACACATGTCCCTATGGAATGTGTTATATGGAATGTTGAGAATGGGAAAATCAGGAAAACCTGGAAATAATAAGTTACGTTGGGGGACTACTTTTTGCCGGACAGCAGCCTGCAGCATGTATCCCTCCGCCATGAATGGAGTTTAAGGCCTACACTACCATACGCCTCAGACATCAGTCAGCATTTTCACTTTCTACCAGGGAACTTCTAGAGGAGAACGTCTGGTTCCATTCACCGTCACTGTGTGGAGTTCTGGAGAGTTTTGGCCGTTTGGGTCCCCTGTCAGGTCATGTGACTACAGTGGTCGGGAAGTGCAAAACAAATGAACATTTCAGGAAACAAATTTTACCAGTGCTGAAACATTTTCACAGCCTGCGTATTCTTAGGACAGGGCAGGTCTAACACACGGGAAGTTGTTGCGGACCCTTGTCAGTCAAACTGTTTGGCGGCGGTAGAGTGGGTGGAGTTTGGGATGGTGACGACGCTAGCATGATGTGTCCATTCTGTGGTACGTGTGTTATCCAGCTGGCCCGCTTCTGTTTTTCCTGTTGGAGGTCTTTAGAGTTTTTAAAGAGCAGACGGAAGAAAGTTCATCTGTTCATCTCTTTCCTCCACCCACTCTACCACCCCTAAACAGACTGATTGACAAGCGTCCACAAGCACTTCCTGTGTGACCTCCCCTTTCCATCAGAATCCGCAGTTTGTAAAAGTGTTTCGGTACTGGTACATTTCACGTCTTGCAAATTTGTTTTTACTTTTGTAATTTTGTTTTCTGAAATCAAATTTTTTCTGGCCCTGTAAAATTGTTTTCTTGAATGTTTTTTGTGTGTAAATTTATTTTTACTTTTGTAATTTCATTTTCTGAAAAATATTGTTTTTGCCCCTGTAATTTTTTTTTCTAATTTTGTTTCCTTGAATATAATAATATTTCCGTTTGTAAATTTCTTTTTATTTTTATAATTTTGTTTTCTGAAATGTAATTCCCCCCCCCCCCTGTAAAATTGTTTTTGTTTTTGTAGTTTTGTTTTCTTTGAATGTCATTTTTTTTTTCGTTTGTAAATTTGGTTGTATTTTTGTCATTTTGTTTTCTGAAATATTAATTTGCACGTCTCGGCCGCTGTATGTAACTGTACTGTAGCTTGTTTAGGCGAAAGTGGTCTTGTTGTTGAGTGATTTTCTTCCTGCATGTCCAAAAGTAAACAATTCAAGTTTTTCAAGGTGAACATTGTGGCACGGGGAGTGGTGGTTAGCTATGTGTGCTAGGTCAAACAATGCTGACTGCAGAACGTTCTCCCTGTGAGAAGCACCTGAGGAGAGAACCAGACAGGTGGTATTCAGAGTGTTTTATGCATTCCTCTTTTGTCACACCCTCAAACACGGAGCCTTTCAGCGTAGTACGTGTGGGCTGTTGTGCAGGGTGTGACGTGCCTACGCTGTTAAAGTGAGTACAGGTTCCTCACAGCGAGTTCTAACATACACTCTTAACAAAAAGGTTCCTTAGTGGTTCTTTCCTTCTGGACTTCATTTATGTACAGATTCCACACAATCTCAGATCTCAGTTACCATTTCATTTCCAATGATAGGTTCTTTAGGGAACTAACAGTGGTTCTTTAACACCCTATGGCATTGGTACAAAGAACCCCTTTTAGCACCTTCACCTTTAAAGGTTAATAAGGGTACCCAAACGTTTTTTGGCCTCGAAGTATGAATCCTTATCTTATGAACTTCTCATGGTTCTTCAGAGAACCTTCCATTGGTTCATTGGGAAAGCAGCACTGGTTCTTCTATGGCATTGTTATAAAGAACCCATTCTGGCACCTTGGTAGAAGCAGCCTCACTGCATAGAACCTACACATTAGTGTTCATACTCAGAGACCTTATTTCCAAAAATGGTTCTTCAGAGCACTTTTGCTCTTAGGAGTTTAAGAGTATGAGTACCTTAAAGGTTCTTGACTTGGATGTATGGATCTAGGAGGAGCCTCTTGGTACAGCACATTATAATTCGTGAAGGTTCTTCATACTCAAGTACCTCATTAATAAGAACTGTTCCTCAGGGAACCTTACATAAAAGGGTGCTTCAGTAGCCCCAAAATGGTTCTTTTAAGGCATTGCTACAAAAAACCTGTTTTGGTACCTTTTCTATTTCTAAGAGTTTTGATAAAGAGTACCCAAACAGTCTGTGCTTGGAGTATGAATCTAGGAGGAACACCGCTGGTATAGAAACTTCACATGGTTCACCAGAGAACCTCCAGTTAGGAGTGGACAAAGGTTCCAAAATGGTTCTTGTCTTGGACTTATAGCCCTACGAAGAACCATTTCTGGAGGTTCTTTAAAGTCTAAAAAGGTCTGTTCAAGCTTACATGACTCATTTACAAAAAAAAAATTCTATAGAAGGGTTCTTTAGAGGGCAACACTACAGAGAACCCTTTATAGCACTTTTATTGTTAAGGGTGTACTTAAATAAAGGTTCTTTAAATAGTCTTAGGTCCTTTGGCGAAGCAAAAGTGGTTCTCCTTTTTGGCATCTACTTTTTTTTGAGAGTACATTCTTAGATAAAAGTTCTCTAAAGGTTCTTGTCTTGGACATATAGTTCTAGGAAGAACTTTCACATGATGTGTAGGTTCTTTAACCATTCACAAATCACACGTTTAGGGAACCAAATGTGGTTCTCCTCTGTTGTCATTACAAATAACACTGTCACCTTTACTTTGAAGAGGTTAATAGGTGTGTTGTGGCTTGAAGGTATAGATCTAGGAGGAACCTGACTAGCATAGAACCTCCACGTTGTGCTTCAGATAGATTTTGCACATCCGGTTGTTGGAAATTACAATTTGACATAACGAAGCAGCCTGAGTTCATTCATTTTCACTGAGAACTTGCAAATTTCAGCACAAGCGTTGGCGCACGTGATCCGGTCAGAGTCAGTGATGCGACAAAATGTAACTTCCCTGCGTACACGCTAGCAGCAGCGGAGCTACAGACGTCCAGTCATATCCAATAGCAGTACGGGATCTCTAGCTGCGGCAAGCAGCAGATAGAGTTGAGATTTTATCAATTGTGAACAAATGAACAAACGTAGTAAAGTGGCATTGTAAATTTGTGGAGTACTGTATCCCATCATGCACCTGGGCCTCTCCAGCTCTCAGCCTGCTTCACCCAGAGAAAATTGCGGCGGCCAGCAGCTAGCTCTAAACAGTGGATACAGTAATAACAGCTCTGAGTATAAATGTGGGTGTAGTGGTTGTAGTGGGGTGTGTGTTCATCAGAATGAGCCTCAGAAAGTTAAATATACAGGTCTGAAGATTAATAAAAGATGAACTCACTTTAGAGGATCAGTTTTAGAGTGAAGTAGCCGAGGGGAGCTAACAGCTAGGCTAACCGTATTTCAGGTGAACTGAGCAGCGTTAGCAGCAGCTAGCTCTAAACAGTGAATACAGTAATAACAGCTCTGAGGTAAATGTGGGTGTAGTGGTTGTAGTGGGGGGGTGTGTTCATCAGAATGACCCTCAGAAAGTTAAATACACAGGTCTGAAGATTAATAAAAGATGAACTCACTTTAGAGGACCAGTTTTAGAGTGAAATAGCTGAGGGGAGCTAACAGCTAGGCTAACCGTATTTCAGGTGAACTGAGCAGCGTTAGCAGCAGCTAGCTCTAAACAGTGGATACAGTAATAACAGCTCTGAGGTAAATGTGAGGTAACTGGTCATTTGACGTGCCACCTGCTAGCGCGAGTGTAGGGGCTATATGCACTTTGGGAGTGAAGTGATTTGGTGAATGCCGTTAGGAACTGAAGATTGAGCTGAGGGCTGCATGCTTTATCTGCCACACTGTGGTTCTAGATAATTGTTCCTACTAGACATGCAAGAACAGCGGCAGTCCTCGCCGACCAATATACAGCAATCACACAAAGACCTCACACTGCTTTCCTCACACGCTGACTGTGCAGAGGTGCACGGCACAGGGGTTAAATTAAACTAACCCACGCGGTTTCTCTCCAGGAGTCTTAGTTTTAGTGGGAGCGCTCCACTCAGAAACTAACGACTCAGGCTACAGGAGGTGACAAGCCGCTGCCGGTGTGAACGCAGTGTTAAGAGTCAGAGTCGAGTCTTTGGGAATCCACACCCCATCGCTACAGGAGAAGACCTGTACTGAGGGCTGCTGAAGTCAGAATCGTCTATGGACTGAAAGGTGACTCGTTTACAGTGTCTTCATTTAAATACATAATTTCCTCATGACACACTAAAACCACATCAGCACAGGTTTGTGTTTTAGTATACCTATAGGTGAAGGTGTGTTAGTATAATAATATTTATGTGGAAATGATGGTTAAACTGAATTATGTGCACAGAAAAAACAATGCATTACAATGCACTTTTCATTTATTTATTTATTTGTTTATTTAAACAGTGTGTCAGCCTGCAAACACTTTTATTTATTTATTTATTTGTATGTAATTATTATTTGAACAATGTGCCACATCTGCGAACACTTTAATTTGTCTATTTATTTATTTATATTTTTTATTTATTTGTTCATTTATTTATTATTTGAACAGGGTGCCACCCTCCAAACACTTGTATTTATTTATTTATTTAGTTAATTATCTATTTATTTATTTTCTATATTATTTATTTATTTAATTTCATTAGTTGTTTATTCATTGGTTTGTATTTGAACAGTGTGCCACACCTGTAAAATTTATAGCTATATAAAATCTATAGCACTTCAACATCATTTTGTTCAATAGTAATTAATTTACATACTTACTTCCTAAGTTAGTTGTTTCTTATGGATTTATTCATTTATTTATTTACTCATTTATTTTTATTTTAACAGTGTGCCACACCTGTTCTATCAATATAAATCTATTGGTATATAAAATCTGTAGGACCTCAACACCATATTGTTCAATGGTAATACATTAATTTTTTTACTTACTTAATTTCTCATTTATTTACAAATTTATCTGAATTTAAACAGTGCGCCACAGCTGTAAATCTAAGTCTGACTTCAAAACCAGCTCAAAAGTGGCAATATTTATTTATTTGTTTGTTTGTTTACATGTGAACAGTGTGCCACACGTGTAAAACCTATCACCATATTGTTCATTAGTATTGGTAGTTCTATGCCCCCACTTTTTGGGGCATCTTTCTTTTTAAGACTTGAAGGCTATAATTGGTGCAGCTGAACCAAAAAAAACCATCGTGACCAAAATATACCTCTGCCTGACCTGCAAGAGCCAACTGCCACGAGTGATTCATCTTTATACCTCAGTTAGCAGCACAGTTACTAACCAGCGGACTGTAGAACATTCCTAACCTAAGATCTGTATGTAACAGCAGCGGCAACTCAGAAAACATCTTAGACAGGTTCTAGAATAGCAGTGGAACTTTGTACTGGGCCTGAAGTGAAATACTGAAGCTCCGAAGTGACAGTACCATATATCATCACTGTCCAAACAAAAAACAAGTGTCTCCAAAATGTCTCCAACAGGCAAATACATATGTGTGTATTGATTAATATATCATCGCTGACCCAAGAAAAATATGCATCTCCATTTTTGTTGATTTTTACTTTTGTGCCTCACGAGCTGCTTTTCACACTGTGTGGAAATTTCATGAAGAATGGACTAACAGAACCACTTGGAAAGACGTCTGGTTCCATTGACTTCCATTCAAATTAATTAGGTTTTTGGCCTCTCCTGTAAAGTTGCCATTTAGGAGATACCTGATGACAAGATATAGCTATGTACTGATATATCTATCTATCTATCTATCTATCTATCTATCTATCTATCTATCTATCTATCTATCTATCTATCTATCTATCTATCTATCTATCTATCTATCTATCTATCTATCTATCTACCTGTGGAATATTTACTGGGTGTAAAATAAAATACTGAAGCGTCAAAGTGACAGTAGAGAAGAGCAGGAGCCGGAGCAAGACATCCGAATCAAACCCCAAAACCAGGAACGAAAAAGTATTGTATGAATAATAAAGAAAAAAAATAAAAAATGTATATATATATATATATATATATATATATATATGTATATATATATATATATATATATATATATATATATATATATGTATATATATATATATATATCTTAACCTACATTCAGTATTCAGAAATATATATTATTTTTTATATATTATATATACATATATATTCAGAAAACATCTCAGTTAACAAGTTCTAGACCAGGAGTGGAGCTTCTTATTGGGCCAGGACTAAAATACTTTCTATACGGTCAAATTAAAACAAATGTCTCCAAAATGTCTCCAACAGAGAAATATAAATAGAGAGAGATATAGATATAGGTGTATATTATAATCTGGTTCTTCTTGGTCAAATGTGTCATTCTGACGTCTAGTTACACTTTCCTTGCTGACTAATAACATCATCCAGCTGTGTTCTAAAGTTAGTATCTCCTTCTGTATCTAGGCTCCTCCAGCACTCAGTCCTGGCTGCACTGCTGAACATGGTGGGAGCATAAAGAGTGACCACAGATAAGACATGCAGCACAGCTACTCACCAGCGTGAGGAAGAGAGTGAGAGTTAGTCTCGTCATGGTGTAGTGGACAGTCTTGTGTGACCGTATGACAGAGGAACAATGGCTCTTTCCTCTCTGAAGGATCCTGGGCTATCCTGTTACAGAGGGGGAGGAGGGCGAGGGGCAGGTATAGTAATGACAGAGGCCTGCCCACATGACGTCATCAACTACAGCCAGGCTCAGGAGGCAGAATCACTACAGGAAGAGTGGAGGTGTGAAGGTGCGGCTGCATTTTATGGCCTGAGTGTTGGCGAGGGTAAACTTACTTGGAAAGAGGTCTGGTTCCACTGACTTACTTTAGAAGTGAAGGGTGTTTGTTTAGCTCTATTGTAGAGGCTTTGTTCCCACAGGTGAGGATGATTCTACACACCCCTGACTTTAAACAAACAAGCTATGCATATTTAATAAATGAGTGTATATTGCATGGCGTAATAAAAAAAATAAAAATTAAAAATATATTAGTACCAGCAGTTTGTGCAGCTGAGCCATCTGTATTCTTGGTCACCCTGTTGGAAAGAGGTAAGTAGCATGGGACCACATTATTGGTCAGATGGGCCATGAGGTCACAAGGTCGTTGGGGAGAAACCCTGGGGTGACCAGAGCCCTGGAGGCACGGGATGGAATCTGTTCCGTAATCTGGTGGTGTTTGATTTGGCTCTCCCGTATCACCTGCCAGATGGGAGAAGCGTGAGGATGAGCTTTGTCCTTGATGACCGTGTGGGCCCTCCTGAGGACCCTGGAGTGGTAAATGTCCTCTAGTGGTGGCACTAGTCTTAGCCGCCCTGACCACCCACTTGCGTTTCTGGGCGGAGCAGTTTCCAAAGAGGTAATGGAGCTGGTGAGAACACTCTCTGTGATACAGCTGGAGAATTCCTCAGAATTCCGGCTGGCATGCCGGTTTTCTGGAGGCCGTGGAAATACAGTCGTCATTGTGGTTGTGTTATGAAACCAGGCTGGATCTTTACTGCTGTCAACGGCAAAAAATGCGAAGCTGCTCACTCTCTTTATTGCCCTCTGATGCTGTAGCCATGCAAATTTCCCTATGTGGGATAACAAAGGCCATCGTATCTTATCTTAACGTATCTTATCTTATCAGCAGCAGTCTGTTACACAAGCAGGGCGAGGCTTATCAGTCGGCTAGGATGTTATGATGGTGTGGAATTCTGAGCTGTCATCAACGACCAGCATTCTCACATAGCTCTCCAGGTGTTCTCGCGCTGTATGGATGGCAGTGCAGTTCATCGGATCTGTCTGGTTGATGCGTGACCTGGAAGAGGTCCAGGATGTCTGGTGTAGTGTTCTGTCTCTAGGAAAATGAGTTTTCCAAAGCACCTAATTCCGAATGCAGTCGTGGAAGGCGACTGGCTTGAAGGCATTAAGGCAAGCGCCCTGCTTTCCTTCGGGAGCGGCACAATGGTGGTTGTCGTAAAGTACATGGTAATTAGTGGGATTTAAACCCACAGGTTCAGAGTACACCGGATTAGCATGTGGCTACTTTAACCATGTGGCCACCGAAGCCTCCTTTGGCTGGTGGGCGGAGCAGTTTCCAAACCTGTAATGAAGCTGATGGGAACACTTTCAGTAATGCACCTGTAGAAGCTCCTTGGCAGGTATACTGCTTTTTAAAAAATGTCAGTGACTATATTAATAATCAAGAATCGAGGTATACAAATACTGAGGGGGGCTGGGGGGGCTCCAGGACCCCCTAATCAACCCTTTTGGACTCCTGGAATGTCTCTAAATCTATATTCTGGGGGCTCCCTGAAATGTTTGGGTAAAATAGATGCTGAAATACAAACTCATTCAAATCTCTGAGCTTCTGTCACTGGTATTCATAACTGGAGCTGCAGCACTGGTCTGCCTCAGGGTGGCGCTATAGCAAACTGGTACACCCAATTGGTCATTTAACTGTAACCATGCCTGGAATACTTCTGAAATACTACACATCCAGAGAGTTTGGTGCAAGAGTGAACTGAGGAGGAAATACGTCCATGTGTGGAAGACCTACCAGAGGAAGTTCAACCAAACATGTTGCCACGGAAGCATCAGCGCCACCACAACACGTCATTTAGCATCTGGACAATACTGGAGCAGTTAGCCAAATGCTAACTGGGAGCCCCCGAGTACCTCCCTCACACTGCACACGGTAGGTGTGGCCTGGAGGTTAGGGAACCAGCCTTGTGACTGGAAGGTTGTTGGTTCACTTCCCTGAGCAAGGCACCTCAGCTGTTGTCCTGGGTGACATGGATCTGGGCAAGTGTGCTCACTGCCCCCTAGTGTGTGGTTATGGGTGGGTGTTTGACTTCTTGGAAGGGTTAAAACCGGGAGACAAATTCCCATGTTGATAGTTGTCCCAGTCCTGTCCTCAAAGCTCCTCGAGGCCCTTAGAAGTCCTAGACAAACAGCACCTCATACAACAAGTCCTCAGCCATGGGCTCTTCTCCAACACCCTCCCACCAACCGCCCCCATGCAGAGCATCTTCCAGCACCCTTCTGGAGTTCTCTGGTGACTCCAGCTGTATGATAGTTAAAGTATAGGCCTGGTGTAACTGCAAGTGCTTATTAAGTGCAGGTTTCCTCACCGTACCACACAAACAACCTTTAGCTAAGTATTTACACCTTGTCCTGAGCAGGTTTCAGCGTTGAGGAACCAGCAGGAACCACATAGAAGACCAAAACATGGTCAACGGGGCTGAAAGCAGGGTGTAATGCTACGTCTCAACTGATGATGCTGCATATTTAGTCCCTACGAAACGTTATAGAATTAACCGACAGCATGTTCACACTGTTCCCTTCTATACTGCTTTCTTAAATATAGTGGTTCCTCAAGGGTTCTTTAAAAAGGGTTCTTCTAAGGATGAGTTTTATTAAGAACGATTTGCATTGCTAGGTGGGTTTACATGGTGAAATGGCTCTACAGATTGACAGATATAAATCCAGGTCAAACGGGATCAGGCATAAAAAAACAAACTGCCAAAATAATCCCGGTTTAAATTAATCCTGTGGTACAAGGTTATCCATAGAGGACGTCTTCATCACAACGACAGCCCTGGAGAACCTAAATCTGAGGCGAATGTCGTTCCTGCAGTATACCCCTCTGAATGACGTCCCACTGACCTATAACTGACCCATACGATCACCATATTTATTTCCTCTCCATGTAAACTGGGAGGTCCTAACCTCGGGTAGCGCTTCTGTAAGCATTCCCCCATGACCATTCACAAGGCTGACGTCTCTGGCTCCGCCCACACAAATATGGTCAGAGTTTCAGAGTCAGAGAAACCTAGCGAGCTAAAGCTAACAAGCATAACCAAAAGCTAGCAAGCTAGACCTCCTGTGTGTAGCTTGCACTTGCCTCTCCCCAACATGTAAAGCCCTAGTCTACCCGTCCTGCTTGATTCTTGCATCTGATCGAACTGGCACATCTCTTCAGCAGATCCCTTCATACGTTTCTTTGTCCATCTTTTGTTCTTTCACATGTTGCTTCTTCAGGCTGACTGGTCATCCATCTGTCATTATCATTTGGCCGTTTGGTTGTTCGTTTGTCTGCACATCTCCTGGTCCTTTGCTTAATCCATCCGTCCATTTGCTCATCTGTCCATCCATCCGTCTGTATGTCCATTCCTTTGCACACTGCTTCGTCTGTTTGTTGGTCCGTCCATACATCTGTGCATCTGTTTATCCCATCTATCAAGTCATGTTCATTTGTGTTGTCCGTCTGTCAGTCTGTCCAAAAGAATGAGGCCTACCAAAAATGAACACCGCACCTACAGTCAAATATGGTGGCGGTTTTGGGGTTGTTTCTCTGCTTCTTGACTCGCAAGGCATCATGAAATCTGAAGATTAGAATGTAGGGTCTAGTGTCAGAAAGTTGGGTTTGCATCTTAGGTCATGGGTCTTCCAGCAGGACACTTCAAAAAGCCCCCAGAAACACAGCTGTGTAAATAAATCAGAGCCCACTCCAGTTTCTTCCTAAATCAGCATCTCCACATGTACAGCAGGTTCTCAGTGAGGAACCGAAGGTTGGGTTCTAGCTTTACTGGCAGATACAGTGAGCGTCTGGTTCATAAGAACAAGGTCCAGCAGCAAACACACAGGACAACACAGCTACAGACTGGCAGAGGGCCAAACCCCCTCTCTACTGACCGTGATGAGCGCCACCTCATTCCAATGTCCCTTACCCACCGTAAGATGACCTCGAGTGACCTACAGAGAGACTGGCGAGCGGGGGCTGGGGTGAAACGCACAGCAATGCTCGGTTCTAAAAACAGGCTTCTGGAGGTCATTAGTGATTTTCTAAATACACAGATCTAATACAATATCTGATCTGGAGTTTGGGAGACATGGTTCCAGTAGTGTAGAGAACCAAACAGAACCAACACAAACCCAGAACCTGTACACCTAGAGACACTGATCAGTTACAGATGGGCTCTTAAATTTTTCCATTGAAAACTGGGATTGCCCAATCATAGAGGAATGTTCGTGGATGTGCATTAACGGAGTAGCCACACCCATCTCTCTAATACCTACCATTCAGACGTCCTGCGGTGACGTTAGTCCTTTTCACCAAAGATCAGATGTGACCAAAATGTATAGACTGATCCATAAACCTTGTCATGCAATCATAACCTGGCTTTATTAATCCCATGAAAAACAAGAGCTGAGCTTTGATTGATATGTGTTGGTTGGTTGTACATCAACACCATTCTTTCCAAAACATTCACAGAGAACAGTTGATTTGTTGATGTGTCACTTTCTATTCAAGTGCACCACCGTGACATATCTGAGTCCTTTTTTAGAGCTGGGTGTTCAGCAGTATGCAAATTCAGGCTTTTGCACAAACTTGCCCGGCCTGTTTTGAGCAGGCTGAATCAGTCGGCTCCATGGCATCATAACTGGGCATGGCTGGAGTTCAGACTGATAAGAAAACATCTCCATTAATGGACAGTTAAGCTAGTGCACAATGTGCTTTGAATGTGGTGTGCCAGTCCCATGCACATGAATACCAGGTCTTACATCAACACAGTACCAGCCAAAAAATAAATAAATTAATTATGTAACATGTTTCTATACCATTGATATGCAACCAACCGCCACTCTGATAAAGGGAAATCCCATCCATTATTCAGAATTCCTACATTATACACATAAACAGAGTCATTCGGAATGGTTTTGGTGTGAAACACTCCACTGTAGAGAAACTCACTGAGTCAGATTTGTTTAGAGTGGTGGTGAATGGAACCAGACGTCCATTCAAAGTGTATATCCATTTGTCCACTATGTACATTAATGCTATGAAGGCTAAATAAACTGGTTGTCTTAAAATGTCGAGTTTGTTGAAATGTAATAGTGAGTTAGCGGAACGGTCATTTGTGTTTACACTCCTAATAACGTTATTCAGTATTGAAAGTTCAGCAAACCCAATATTTTAAGTCAACCAGGTTAATAAGTTTGGATATAATGGGTTTCTGGAACCGAGAAAAGTTGCTAAGGTGTTGCCAACAATGAATGGGAGTCTATAGGAGGGATGAATAAACAACACATAGAGGAGTGCAGGCCAGTATGGCCGTGGATTAGAGTTTGGGGGTCTGTCATGAGTGAGTACAGGCAGTTTGGTGGATGTAGGTTAAAGGAAACCATGGGGATAGAAATGAATGGGACTCTATGGAGAAATGGTGTGTGAGACGTCGAGCAGGAGTAAAGTAGATGGGCGTGTAGTTTTCCATCACATTCATTCTCAATGGGAAAAAAAATCGTAATTCAAGTTTTTACAGAAACTGTAAGTCAGATCAAACCGTGGTACTCAACCTCACCATTCCTAATCAGACCAAACATTCCGAGGGGATCGTGAAAACTGCAGGAATCTTTGGCAGACAAAAAACTATGTACCATGTGTACCAGTAGAGTTACAATCACACATAATGGCAATAAAACATATTCCATTTCTCCCACTATCAACAACATACACTCACCGGCCACTTCATCAGGCCCATCTCCTTGTATCTACACTCACTGTCTTATCAGCTCCACCCACCGTACAGGACACTCTGTAGGTGTACAGGTCCAGACTGTAGTCCATCTGTTCCTCTGTATACTGTATTACCCTGTTCTTCAATGGTCAGGACCCCCACAGGACCACCACAGAGTAGGTAGTATGTGGGTGGTGGATTATTCTCAGCACTGCAGGGACACTGACGTGGTGGTGGTGTGTTAGTGTGGGTGGTGCTGGTGTGAGTGGATCAGACACAGCAGTGCTGCTGGAGTGTTAGACACTGTGTCCACTCACTGTCCACTCTATTAGACACTCCTACCTTGCTAGTCCACCTTGTAGATGGACAGTCAGAGGCGATAGCTCATCTGCTGATGCCCAGTGCAGTGTTGGTCATCCTCTAGTTCTGCATCAGTGGACACAGGACGCTGCCCACAGGATGCTGCCCCACAGGACGCTGCCTCACAGGACGCTGCCCCACAGGACGCTGCCCCACAGGATGCTGAAGACAGGACGCTGCCCCACAGGACGCTGCCCAACAGGACGATGCCCCACAGGACGCTGCCCCACAGGACGCTGCCCACAGGACGCTGAAGACAGGACGCTGCCCCACAGGACGCTGCCCCACAGGACGCTGCCCCACAGGACGCTGCCTCACAGGACGCTGCCCCACAGGATGCTGAAGACAGGACGCTGCCCCACAGGACGCTGCCCACAGGACGCTGTTGACTGGATAGGTTTTTGAGATTTACACCTCACACTGAACCCGCTCAGTCACTCTGTTTACACCTCACGCCAAACCCGCTCTCAAACACTCTACACCTCACACCGAACTCTTCCAGGTTGCTGTTTACTAGCAAGCACCAGCTTCAGAAAAGAAAACAAACAAAGAAAAGGTTAGAATTCCGGTTATTGCCGCTCCTTATTCCACAGTATGTTTGACTCATGTTTGAAATCAGCTCTGACGTGAACTGAGCCGCTTATGTTTAGTCTACTGATTGAGAAAGTTTACTGATTGGGCCGTCTGAGGCGGCTCAACGCTGGAAACTTCACGCAGTGAAGCATGCACGCCTTCTTGTCAACCGCCCACCATCCCCTTTACAGCTCCTCAGCTCCGAGCTGTTATCCAGGTAGCTCAAGCCTCATAACCTGCTCCGCACAGCTGAGATGAGTTATTAGTAGTTATATAGAAGAGAAATGATTGAGACCCAGAGCTGCAGAACACTGCTTTAAGCTAGAATTATAGTGACCTTTGACCCTGACAGTTGCACAAGAAGAGAAATGTGTGCAAAGAGGCTGTAGCCTTGGGTCTTAAACTGTGTGTGCCTGAGAGCAGATGGCCATAAAACCCAAGCCAGCCAAGCTTTACGAAAGATCTGAGCAGCTTTTGGACTTTAAAGTCTGCTCCTGGTGGAGGGATACATACAGGGAGCTGTGAGACAAAATAGTCCCTCAATGGAAACCTATTATGGTGTGATGGGTCCAATGGCACGGTGCATTGTCCTGCTGGAATAATTCCCGCACTGTGGGAGTATATGAAGTCCATGAAAACAGTCACCAAGCAGTCAAACGTAGGGGTAATGGTCAGTGGCGGGTTTAGGTGGACCAGTGTACTCAACCCTTGCCACGAGAACACACCCCTCACCAGTATAGAACCACCATCGGCCTGCACAGTGCTTTGTTGACCACTGGGGTCCATGGTTCATGGGGTCTGCGCACAAACGAACCCTACCATCAGCCCCAAACAACTGGTACCGTGACTCATCGGACCTCGGCTGATGTTTCCAGTCCTCTAGGATCCAGTTAGCGACCCAGGTGAGGCACTGTGCAGGCCGATGGTGATAACAGAGGCACTCTGGTGGGTCTTCTTCTCCCATATCCCATAGAGGAGTCATTATGCACCTGTGGGTGGCCACTGACTGTCCACTGTGGGTGGTACCGCCTTCTATGATGTAGTTCTGGTACGTTTGACACTGACGTCTACTGAGGAATGTTAAATGCCCTCACAATTTTGGAAATGGAATGTCCCCATCCGTCTTGCACCCACTATCAAGCCTTCCACAAACATGCTGGCCAGTTTTCAACCTGTGTCACGCCCGGCTGCACATGTGACATAAGCAAGGATGCGACTTATCGCTGTACCTGACAACGAGCCAACAGCCAGGATAAGGAGTGATGTCCGCCAAGAGTCACCCTGTTATCTGGTGTCACTCGACCTCCACCTCTATCGCACCATCTGCAGGAACTGTGTGAGGATGTTGAAGCTGCATGGGATGGATTATCACAGGACACCATTAGGAACCTCTACAGCTCCATACCGAGACGTCTGGCGTGTTGGGTTAGCAAACACGGTGGCCCGACGCCATACTGAGAGACAGACTTCTGTATGTGTAGCTCAATAAATATCGATCATATCAGTCACCAGCTAGCCCACACCACCATAGCAATTACATTGCCTACACATTGAAACCAAACGATTTTGAACCTAGCTACTACACACAGGCGCTTTTACAGGACATGCCAGCTCACTAACACTACTTTAATTGTGTCTTAGTTTGAGCTTTCTTTTTTAAATTGAGGTAGCAGTACCACTCGCAAATACCAGTACCATGGAACGGATTGATGAAGTATAGTGACTGAGAAAAAAAAAACGATTAGCTGAAATATTAATATGAGCAGCTAGTGATGTCCTTGCAGGCATCCATTTAACTGCCATGTGCTGGGGCTGTCAATCAAGATCAATAATAGACCTAATGAACCAATACCTAGACCAGAATTTAGGTACTGGCATCGGTATCGTTATAGTCGTACTGACTTTTCCAGAGTTTGAAAGTTGGGTTCCACCGGAGCTGTTATATAGAAAAGTGGATGAGTGTGTTTGGCTTTGACAGATCAGATGCCAGACAAGCAGCTGTCATCACAGTTTCCAGTAGCTGCATTCAGTAACCCAGATAATGGCTAAAACCCGTTCCATCAATTTAGCCAGAACGCCTTCCAACAGCCTCTTTAATGCTGTTTAAAATAATTACCTAGAACTCTGGAGTTTGTACCTCGTGGGTACCTGGATAATACCTGGAAGTATGTTTGTGTTGTGTGTGCGTGTGAGAACTGTCCATCACTCAGCGCCCTGACCGGGTTTCTCAATCGCTACATGAAACACCAAACAGGTTTCAGCTGAGTCAAGCATACTGCAGAGTAGGGAGCGTCAGCGAGCAGGTGCTCATGTTCAAACAGGAAGCTCACCCATGAGAACTGGTGGTAACTCCTGGTTATTGGAATCTACCACAATGCCAACATTGCTTAGTGGCCGCAGGAATGCCATGTGGTGGTGGGGTGGTTGGTTAAGCTCTTAGGATCCTCTGGCGTCCATGAACGCACCGGTTTCTCAAAGGGTTTTGTTTATACACTCAGCATCAACAGAACAGTCGCACAAGGAGCTGCATCCAGAAGGAACCAACCAACAGGAACGAAACTTTGACATCGGGAGACTGACCCAACAGCCACGACTTCGGACACTCAGCGAGCAGTGATGACTCATCCTGTTAGTGCAGCACCATTGGCAGACGGCTGCACCACGCAGGACTACCTGCACACAGACCGTTACCACGACTGTCCTTAACACCACGTCACCGTCACCAAAGACTGCAGTGGTGTCGTACCAGACTGTCATGGAGTGACTCAGAATGGCAGCGGGTCATCTTCAGGGACGAGTCCCGCTTTAGTCTTGATGGAGACGCCCAACGAATCCATGTGTGGAGGCACCGTGGTCAGCACCGAGATGAACGGTTTGTAGTCACACGTCCAGAAGGCCTGGTGTCCCTCCACCTCCACCCCTACCGCACCATCTGTAGCAACTGTGTTAGGAATATTTAAACTGCATGGGATGGATTATTTGTTTGCAAAGTGTTTACACTTCCTAGAGTCACTGAAAAGTTGCAGCAAAGAGATCATAAGTGCCTGTGATGGTACTTTATTATCCTTATTAATTTCCTAAACTTGGTTTCTAATTTTTAATGTAAGATCACTGGACAATAAATCAGTTCCCCTTGCCTGTTTAAGGTGGTAGTACCTTCAGGCTCCTGCAGATGGCGCTGCACGGGGGTAAATACCTGTGGGGTGTGAGTGACGGGATCCATAGATTGGGAGGAGGTGCTACAGTGCAGGGAATGTCTCGTTCCATGTGTGGTAAACGCTCCAGAGCAGATGTTAATGATTGGCTAAAAGGAGGGACTGCATGTGGGCGTGGCCAAAGACCATAGTGTGAAGGAAGTAGCTGAATCTGCAGGTGTATGGAAGCGTACGGTCATACGGGTCTACCAGCAGTGGATACAATCCCAGCCTACAGGGAATTCTCCTCGGAACTGTGCCAGGGAAGGCCTCCACCAAATCTGGACCACCTGACCAGTTCTCTAATGTAAGAGTGTCTGAACATTGATGTGGCTACATCCAGAACCTTGTCCAGTACAGGCCCAATCCAGTCCCAGCTGTTGTTGGTGCTGGTGGAGGTGTTACAGGCTGTTAGGTAGGTTTTAGTCACATGGGACTTGTTTTTCTGTTCAGGTTTTATTTGTAAAGTACTTTGAATGAGCACAGTGCATGAAACATGCTATATGAATAAACTCGCTTTGTTTATGGAATAATTAAGATAATATTCCTAAATGCCCAGAGGCTAAATTCCAATCAAGGTGACAGTATAGCTCCTAAGGGTAAAGCTGGGCTATAAAGATCTACTGGAGCTGTTTATAGCGTGAAGACTTTGTTATAGCAACAGCTGCTGTCAAATGGGAAAGATATAATGGATGTGTCACATACTACCATGATTTAATTAGCTATGTTGAGTTTTTTCTTAAACCTTATTGTGAGAAAACAGGTCCTACTTCTTACTTAACATCGTCACTAATAACTGTATAATTACATTGTAATAACACATGCAATGACAGTGTAACTGTTACAGATGCACAAATACAAAATATACCAACTTTAGTTTACATAAATGTATCTACGTAATTACATATGCATAGTGCAAACTGCATTTTTTTTCCAACCAGGCTATATACTGTATATATATATGGCAACTTACTAAGTTCACATACTGTAGATTAATATGTTAAAAAACTATGTTAACATGGAAACACAAGACACTCCAGCCGATTTAGTCAAAAAAAAAATACATCTATACGTTATGGTCAGAGGTCAAACCCTGGAGGGCGGCTCCCAGACAAGCTTTTAAAAACTATTAGCCAAACATTTCTTCTAAAGAGCAAAACTGCCACAATGACACAAGACCTACATTTTCTCATTAGGTTGGGTGTATAACTCTAAGCTCTAAATGTAGGTACTGTGGTATAGACTGAGTCTGTTCTACAGTTTCTCATAAGGTCGAGTGTATAACTCTAAGCTCTAAATGTAGGTACTGTGGTATAGACTGTGAGTCTGTTCTACAGTTTCTCATTAGGTCGAGTGTATAACTCTAAATGTAGGTACTGTGGTATAGACTGAGTTTGTTCTACAGTTTCTCATTAGGTCGAGTGTATAACTCTAAGCTCTAAATGTAGGTACTGTGGTATATACTGGGTCTGTTCTACAGGTTCTCATTAGCTGGAGTGTATAACTAAGCTCTAAATGTAGGTACTGTGGTATAGACTAAGTCTGTTCTACAGTTCCTCATTAGGTGGAGTGTATAACTCTAAGCTCTAAATGTAGGTACTGTGGTATACACTGAGTCTGTTCTACAGTTTCTCATTAGGTGGAGTGTATAACTCTAAGCTCTAAATGTAGGTACTGTGGTATACACTGAGTCTGTCGTACAGTTTCTCATTAGGTCGAGTGTATAACTCTGAGCTCTAAATGTAGGTACTGTGGTATAGACTGAGTCTGTTCTACAGTTTCTCATTAGGTGGAGTGTATAACTCTAAGCTCTAAATGTAGGTACTGTGGTATAGACTGAGTCTGTTCTACAGTTTCTCATTAGGTCGAGTGTATAACTCTGAGCTCTAAATGTAGGTACTGTGGTATAGACTGAGTCTGTTCTACAGGTTCTCATTAGGTGGAGTGTATAACTCTAAGCTCTAAATGTAGGTACTGTGGTATAGACCGAGTCTGTTCTACAGTTTCTCATTAGGTGGAGTGTATAACTCTAAACTCTAAATGTAGGTACTGTGGTATAGACTGAGTCTGTTCTACAGTTTCTCATTAGGTGGAGTGTATAACTCTAAGCTCTAAATGTAGGTACTGTGGTATAGACCGAGTCTGTTCTACAGTTTCTCGTTAGGTTGAAGGGTTAATCTCCATACGTTCAGGCCTACAAGCCTCAAGGGGAAGCGTTTATTGCTCAGAGGAATGTCAGAAAGTACATGAGAACTGAAGTTAGACTAAAGCAGGTTTCAGCAAGAAATGACATGCTGCAGTGTTCCCTATAGAGATACATTTGATTGTTTTGCTTTAATAAAATTGCTTTAAAAGCTTAACTGTAATTACCAGTTTTAATGATGTGTGATTTGTATTGGATATGGTGTAGGGGTTGCACAGAGCTATGCTGAACAAAACACTTTTGATTTTACTCTCTGTTTTTATCAGTTAAGGGAATAAAGAAGAAATGTGCTGTGCTGCATGTAGGACTGGTTTTTGACCCACCCTGTTCTTTGGGAGTAAAACATTTTCCATGTATAATAAATGCTAATGCTAAATTCTATTCTTGTTTATTCTTGATTAGTGCACAACTGTCTTTAGCTGCATTGTTTTTTGTGTTCTAAAAAATTAAAGAGGATCTTGTAAATATAATGTGAATATAGAGGAAGTAAGACTCTACTGAGCTGACAAAATGAACAATATGAAAGAAATAAAAACAAACAAACAAAAAAATTCAGAAACAGTATACATTTCAATAACTGCTACTGAGGGCAGAAAATTCTTTGGTAAAAATGTTTTTATCATTTTTGTAAATCTAGAAACAATGTTAGCTTATCAGAGAATGTTGCCGACACTAAAAGAACATATAAATGACCTAGTCAAATTGAACTTTTAATTGGAAGAATTTTATTTTAGTATTAATCACATTTAAATCAAATTTAGTAAGTAATACTCTACTGAGCAGTCAAAATGGACCCAATGAAAGAAACAAAGGAAAAAACAAAAATAAATAAATTCTCAGAAACAGCTATACATTTCAAAACTGCTACAAATAGTAGTAAATTGTTTGGTAAAAATGTTTTTATATATATTTTCCTAAATCTAGAAACAATGTTAGCTTATCAGAGAATGTTGCAGACACTAAAAGAACAAAAAAATGACAGTCAAGTTGAACATTTAATTGGAATTTAATTTTATTTAAGGATTAATTAGTGTGTGGGTGGTGGAGTTTTGTAAATTTCATTGAAGCTGTTGACACTGGCTTTTACAGCAACTTGCCTAGGGACTACGGATGAAAATTAGCTTTTTAGCTAACTCCGGCACATTTACATTGATGTAGAAACTGAAATGTTGATTAATGTGCACTGACCCTGTTAAATAAATAAATAAATAAATAAAAAAATAAAAAAATTTATATCAAATTTACTTATATAGCACTTTTTTAAACAACTGATGTTGTCTCAAAGCAGCTTTACAGAAATTCAGTAATACTAATTCATTAAGGAGAGTAAAAGAAAGAAACATGTTTTTTTCCAAATGAACTATTCTTAGTAATGTGAATTAAAGCAGTAAAAAAACAATTAAGTTCCCCATCTGAATTTCTAAAAACTATTTCAAGTTGTTTTAGCTTCATTTTTTTTTTTTCTTTTTCATCTCAGAAATTCGGTTCACATATGTAAAACTTAACTTTCAACAACTGCATTTTAGTAATTGATGTCATGAGTTTGATTTTTTTGTATGAGAACATCTGTAGTAGTAAATATGAAATATTCACATTGTTGTTGTAAGAAAATGTATTTTAGTAGCATATGTTTTTTAATTTCAGTTCCTTGTAAAATTTCATTCCTTTAAAAAATCTTCTATAAGTTCAAAATAAGATTCAAACCTAAACATTTTTTAAATAAAAGCACCTCAAACATGTAGCTAGAATATCAACATGTCAAATTACTCTGGACTAATTTGGATTCCAAGCTTTACCTGCTTTGCATATACAAGAGGGGGACTGGCCAAACGTGGAATTTGCCTCAGGTAGAAGAGGACGTTGAAAGGTCAAGTGCTAGTTAAAACCAAGATGAAATCCTACTCAAGCAAATCTGCTTCATCATATTTTGTCCTACAGCAGCAGTTAACCTGAACGAAACTTACCATCGTCGCGGTTTAGATGTTATTTACTAATGCAGAATTATGACGTTCTATGAATCGCTAGCGGCGTATGAAAAGCAGTCTGGCGTGAGTTGCCTCAATGCGGTTTACTTTTAATGTCACAGTAAATAGAGCCTTATGTAATCTGATCCATAATCTTTGGTATTGTTCAGTGATTGACTTTAACTAGCATAGCGTGTCATTTTCCTACTATAGAAAATCAACAACACGTATCATTCAACCAGGGGCCTGAAAAATTATGCATCTGTATAGATTATTAGGCTGTTTAGGGAAGCTAGTACCCTAGTAAAGCTAGAAGAGTTTCAACTGACTCAACTAGTCGAGTCAAGTCAGCATTTATTTATATACATATATAGAAATACTGTATATATGATGCATATATATATAAATGCATATATATGCATTTATAGAAACCTCGAGAGGAACCAATACTCAAAAAGGGGAACCCATTCTCCTCGGGTCAACACCAGATAACCAGACAAGCGAGGGAAAGGGAGGGTTCAGTGTTTGTAAGATGGAGGAATAAATGTCTGATTAGTCTGTAGTTAAGTAGTTGGGTCATTGGATGGGTAAAATGATCTGTCAAGTTAGTATGTCTCAAAATTCTCATTTTGAGATTATTGTAAGCTGTTTTTAAATTATTCTCACTATATAGGCAGACAATTTGGCCTGTTTCAAAAATTTATTTTTAAAAAATTTGTAAAATTAAAAAATAAAAATAAACAAAATTATCTGCCAATATGGTGAAAAGAAAAAAAAGTTAAATATTTAGAACTAAGATAAATAATCTTAAAATGAAAATTAAAAATATACTAAATAAACAGATTTGGCTTATTAAAAATGCATAAATATTAATATATATACAGATTAAAACGAAAATTTTAGGGTATATCATTTAGATATAGTACATTTTTTTTTTGTTTTTGCAGTGCAGGTCCACCTGAACTGCATCAGCTGACAGCAGATCTCCAGGTTCAAGCTCTCAAACATACTGCAGCCTAAATGTCTGAGAACTGAAGAGAGAAAGTCGGGGTGAACACAGTGCACTGATAGAGGAGTAGCTGCAGGAATCTCCGGCAGCCTGTATGTCTGAGCTCTGAGTGTAAAACCCCCTCAGGCTCATCAGACACAAACCCACCATTCCTGAGTGAGAGACGTTTTAACAGGAGGCACTTTCATGCCGTGCAGCTGTGCACAAAGCCTTTCTGCTGTTGTCCTTCAGGGAAAACGTTCCTGAATACATAAACTCACTGTCTTCTACCATTTTAAAAAAACGCTAAATTCAATTCGATTACTGGTGAGGCATCACAGCAGAAACACTATATCACAGCCAATAAAATTACCATATACATAGTTAACATTTCTTAAAATGTTCATTTTGAGATTGTCGTAAACTCATATTTATCTTAGCTCCTGATATTTAGTAGTTTTAGTAAGCCTAATTTCCTCACTACGTCCTTAACAGATCGTTTTGAAATTGTTATAGGAAATTAGTTTGAAACAGACCTTATATCTGAAATATATATTACATCTAACCAATAAAAAAATCACTTCAATTTGGACAAAAATATCTATAAATAAAGGAAACTATTTTAAAAAATTTGCGTACAAGGATCCTAAAATGATGTATGAGGAACATCAGTTAGAATTTTTTTTATTTGACTTGCCTAACATCAAGGACAAAGAACCTGGACTGACCTGTGCTGAGCTAAAAGTCAAACAGGCTCGCAGATGGTCAGTGGCGAACTTCAAACGGGCCTGGACATGTGAAAGACGTGTACAGTGGCTGAAATGTTAGCTGACTCTATACAATAAGTTTATAATGTGGTTTATAAAGCCCTGATTGCCTGATAATTACTTCAATAAGGCTTAATAAGAGTCTTACAACTGGGAATAATTAGCCTGATAATTAGTATTTATTAGCTTAATTAGCCCAGAGTATAGACTTCATATGGCGTAATAATACGGATGAGTACAGCAGTAATGAGCAGCCAGAGGATCGTAGGTGCTCTGGAAATGCGTAATCCACACTAGCTTCTGTTTAATGAGATACTAATCAATATTAATAATAATAATTAATAATAACAACTAATACACATCTGGATAGTTGCCAGTAATTGGCATGCTGGACCTAACCAAGCACATTACAAGGCCCAGAGTTCTAATGTGACGGATGTCAGTGTGAGTGCTTGTGTGGTCCTCTGAGTGACCGTGTTTTAGTTCGGGTGGAGTGACCTGATGGGGACGTTTACAGGAACACTTTACACACTGCGGGTGTTTGTTTTTGAATGCCTGGTCATGTGGTACTCTGTGTTCTTACCAGCAGACCCAGCGACCTCTCCCCAGCGCCTCGGGGGGAAAGGTCACGACAAGTGCAGCAAATGCTTCTGAGGAACTCTTCATGATTCTGATTCCACTGGCTGTGATGCAGGTGTGTGTGTGTGTCCCTGCTGACAGGTATCATATGAGACGCCTTTGTACCTGTGCACTGCCCGTAGACTCAGCTCTCAGGGGCGCGCCCTCAGCATGAGGGCAGGCTCCCGCTGCGCAGAGATGCCTAGGTCACTATGTGTGTAGTGTGGTACTAAAGTCGGTACTACAGAGATGGAGGTCATTTGATAAGAGCATTTTAAAGATGTTACAATGTTCTGCAGTGCTTTTATGGCCTCCTTCGGTTCTAGTAGTTAATCAGGTAAATTTGTACATCATAGAAACATCAGGAATATGGAGATGTTGTTTAAAAACAGTTTAAGTAGATTACACTGAAATGCCTGAAATGGTTCTAGGTATTAACCATGTAAGTGTGAGGTACTCCCAAGTACTAGATAGGTAAAAAGGATTCAAATGAGCAACTTGGTGGTGAGTTTCAAAACAGTTTAAATACATTTTATAAAATTATTATATAATTAAAACATCCAAAGTACATCATGGATAGTAAGTTTCAAACCAGTTTAGCTAAATATAGGTTCAAATAGGTTCCAAATGCCAAATAGGTTCTAGGTTTTGAGTTAAGTGTGAGGTATAAACTCTAAAGTGCTGAATAAAATGTCTAGCCTAACAAAATTACACTGAAAGGCCAAGCTGTTTCTAGATATTAACTACATAAGTCTGAGGTTTACATGCCACAGTACTAACTTACTACAGGATTTTGGGTAAACGGTGGTACCAATGGAGGTACCAACTCCAAAGTGCTAGATTTTTGGTTAAATGAGTTCCAAGGTCAAAATTACACTGAAATGCCAAACAGGTTCCTGATATAAACTGGGTAAGTGTGTGTTGAGACAATCTAATTAGATTACACAGAATCAAGTTCTAGATATTAACCAGCTAAGCATTAGGTACAAACTCCAAAGACCTATAGCACTATTTTGGAAAAAAAACAGTGGCGAGTTCCAAGATGGCCTACCAAAATTACACTGAAATGCCAAATGGGTTCCTGATATAAACTGGGTAAGTGTGTGTTGAGACAATCTAATTAGATTACACAGAATGCCATTTAAGTTCTAGATATTAACCAGCTAAGCATGACTAAGCAAACTCCAAAGTACTATAGAACTATGATCATGTACCAAAATTACATTGAAATGCCAAACAGGTTCTAGATATAAATTGAAGAAGTGTGTAAAATAATTGTCAGTATACAGGCAATCAAAAAAATTACACCAAAATGACGATAAAAGACATAATTCAATATCTCATAATTGGATAATTAATTAGAGGAATGAGGTCAGTGCTAACGAACTCCTACTGAATGTTTAAGCAGGGACGTAAACTGAATGGTCTCAGCTTGAAGTAGAGAGTACAGAGTAAGAGTCTCATATTGGATATATACTGTTTATTACCAAAACCATTTCTACTCTGGCTTTACTGCATGTACATACAGTTTACACACATGTACTTCATTACTGTATTATATATGTCACTTCCGTGTGACGCATAACTCTTCAAAAGTCTTTGTAGAGCATTTTACCTGTTAACTAATCTTTGCACCTTGTTATTACTAATATCCAATTACGAGACATTCTGTAATGTCCTATATTGGCTAAATTCTAACCCGACCTAATATAGAGAACCTAAAACCGGCATTTAAGAACTTAAACCTTTTTAAAATGATTGTCTAGTACGTATGGTACCTCACAGTTATACAGTTAATAGAGCCTGTTTGTCATGCTAGGGTAGTTTGGTTCTATGTTTATAGTAGAATGTTTAGTTATAGAAATGTACTGTAAACACACCTGAATAACAGAAATTGAGAAAGACTCTCCGGTGTCCTCCATGTTTTTACCAGTGCATTAGCAGAATTAGCAGATGTAGTGAAGGCAGTGGCTAAGACAGTTCCTGTATTAGCATTACAGATAGGTGCTGCCACCTACTGGCCACCTTTACAGTTGCACAAAAACAGCCAGCTATCAGCTTGACAGAATACTGTAGAAACTCAAAAGTTCTTTCAAATATGCACAAATATTCAGTTTCAAATTTTAAAACGAGCTTTAATTGGAATGTAATGGTTAGCCAAAATGCAATTTTTCACAAAATGGTTCAAACAGAACTGGGCATTATAAATAGCCGCTATTAGCTAACTGCTAATCAACCAAGTCAACTGGTTTACATTCTTACTTCTCTGAGACTATATAGACCAGAAATTACACATTTACTTGTAAGCCCTGACTTTAATGTTCTATGGTGAAATACTGCACACCAGGACACATACTGGTAAAAGACACTGTATTCATTTACCCCAAACAAAAATAATAACACTCCAACCAACAACACAGATTAATGTACACTAAGCCATTCGTCTTGAATTTGAAGCAACAGGTAATGATAAGATGAGCTAGCGTTTTGTAATAAACCCCTAATCCATTAATAAAACTGCATTTGATTGTTATTAAGGAGTTCAACTGTTGAACATAGCATAAGCAATGAATTAAACAATGACCTATATGATAATGATTCATACAGTGCATGCAATGCTGCCATCTGGCAGTCAACCTGAGAGCTGCACAGCTCAATGGACAACTGCTAATAAAAATGTGCTTGCAAAAAAGTTCCAAAACTACAGTGGCTGAGAAGTGTAAAACAAATTAACATTTCACAAAAAAAATATGTTTTTCTTTTTTTGCAAGGGAAAAATTTTGTGGCACGTATTTTAGCCAGCCAGCACGCTTTTGTTTTTCACGTGAAAGGTCTTACCGTCAGAATTCGCCATTTGTAAAAGTGTTTTGTGCTGGTAAAAATGTTTCACGTCTTGTAAATTTGTTTTTACTTTACTAATTGTGTATTCTGAAATGTAATTTTTTTGCCCTTGTGAAATTGTTAATGCTTTTGTAATTTAGTTTTTTATTAATGTAGTTTGTTTTTGTTTGGAAATTAGTTTTTATTTTTGTAACTTTGTTTTCTGAAAAGTATATTTCCTTTGTTCTTTGTCCTTTTTATTGCTGTTGTAATTGTGTTTTCATGAATGTAAATTTTTTTTCATTGGTAAATTTATATGTATTTTTGTAAATTTGTTTTCTGAAATGTAAATTCGTTTGGCACTTCTCAGCCACAGTGCAAAACAATGCATTTACATTTACATTTACACAATGGCATATATTATTCGTTTTCTTCCGAACCTGAACCTCAACCAACAGCTTTTTAATAATACTGGTCACTTACATAACACCATAAAACTGTGTAATGCATTAGAACGTGTCTTAAACCGATGGATTTGAGGATTTGTTCTACGTCTACAGTAATAAACACAGCAGTGCCTTTCATTTTGATACTTTGGTTTGTTTTTTATTGCAAATACTGCTTTTTTTTGCAGACAGCATGTTTAAAAGCCTTTCAATCTATTACACAAACTAGTTTCCAAGGTGTAACAAATCCCAACAGGCGCTTCAGTGATGAACCCCCATCACAATGAACCCTCAGCATGCTCTCAATAAGCCCTCAAGCTACTATGCAAGGATGCAATGATCTGCGTATCTGATAAAACAACCGTAACACAACAAACATAAAGACTGTATCACCTGATTCTGACGTAAATCTCATACTAGCTGTGTTTATGTGTAAAACACAATTTACCCTAAGCTGCTTTTTTGCTTATTGTTCAGTACTATGAAAATAGCTATGTAAGTTCTGTACCTAGAAAAGTGAGGAACCACAGTGTGCACTCTACTGGCACCTACTGGCAAAACCAAACTGGCCCTTTGCAGATACTCGATATAATCTGTGGGGGTTTAGGATGTTTCTTGCTATGAAGCTAAGTCTCTATATTTCAGTCAGAAAAGGGCTGATGAAGATAGCTAGCTACATAGCTAAGGCTAGCTATATTAGCTTTAGCTGGCCAGCACATAATTGCTTTACCAGCTGCAGCTGTTTCCTCTTCTACCGTAGCCAAGTAGTGTTTCCTCTCAGCACAGAAAGATCTAGAACAATAACGGAGTAGTGTTTCCTTTTCTCACCACAGAGAAAGATGTAGAACACTAACTGAGTAGTGTGTCCTCTCTCAGCACAGAGAAAGATCTAGAACGCTGTGATTGGACTAACAGTGTCTATGATTGGACTAACAGTGTCTGTGATTGGACTAACAGTGTCTCTGATGGAAGTAACAATGTCTGTGATTGGACTAACAGTGTCTGTGATTGGACTAACAGTGTCTGTGATTGGACTAACGTGCCTGTGATTGGACTAACGGTGTCTGTGATTGGACTAACGGTGCCTGTGATTGGACTAACAGTGTCTGTGATTGGACTAACGTGCCTGTGATTGGACTAACGTGCCTGTGATTGGACTAACGTGCCTGTGATTGGACTAACGTGCCTGTGATTGGACTAACAGTGTCTGTGATTGGACTAACGTGCCTGTGATTGGACTAACGGTGCCTGTGATTGGACTAACAGTGTCTGTAATTGGTATAGGGTCTTCCTCTTACCGCCCACAACCTGGACTGAAGCAGGACGGTGTGAGTGAGCGCGGCGGAGTGTCTTTAGCAGGTCATATTTATTGAAGGAAAGCGGGAAAAAGTGAATATATGAAAAGTTAAATGAATATCTGAATACTCAGGTTCAGCCCGAGAGCCTCTAGGGATCTCAATGTTTTCTAGTGGACCTTAAACTCAAAAGGAACCATCTGTAAGCTCCATATCTGTGTTCTGTGAAAGCTCAAGCTGCCACCATAGCCTAGAACTAGCCCTGAGGGATGTGTTGTCTGCTGACCTCTGTCATGTGGTCATTCTGCGGTTAATTAAGAACGCTAAACTGACTTGGTTTTGTTAAAACATAGACTTATTAACTTTATTAATGCAAACATTTAAACTTAAATTATTAAAACAAGCTTAGTATTAGCTTTATTAATGCTAATTTAGTAACTATATTAATTCTATCCTTTTAAGTTTAACATTCAGAATTATTAATTTAAAAAAATCAGATTTGTTAAATTCTATTAATGTTTAATTACTAACGTTACCAAAACTAACATATCAAATTTTCTAAAGCATGAGTCTGTTGACTTTAGAAATGACTCATTGTCTTTATGAATGCTAATATATTAATGTCATAGATTCATTAACATTATTAATGGTGACCCAATTTAATGTCTATGGAGCCCATAACATTATTATGGCTAAGATATTAATTTCACAAAATTTATTTGTGCTAGCTTACATAACAAATACCAATAAGCCAGTATATTGGGATATTTGATTTGATCAATGCTGCCCAGCTCTATCTAGAACACACAATGTCGGTCTGTCACTTTACCTGAAGTAAGGTGACGTATGATCTTCATACACTACTTCAGTAAAACCACTCTGTATCATCCACAGTGCTGTTACAGTATGTACAGTACGTCACAGTTTGCCCCCAAGATTACTGTAGGGAGATGTACCACCGCTCCAGAGTTCCGGTCCACCTGTACCACAACCTCCTTCTCTCCACCTGATCATATCCATCACCTTCCATAAACGGCAGGTCCACTGATAACCAGTCCATAGCAAAGACCGGACTCGATGCACAGATGCTGGAGTTCTGATGTCTTTGCAGCCACTCCCGTCCGGAAGTGATTTTTAAAAAAACATGGTTTACCAGCTGCGGCCTATTGAGGGCTGTAAACAGCTGAAGAACATATAAAAAAATAAAAAACCCAAATTTTACATCAGGTGATGCCCACGTGCAAGAACATCCACCAAAGTTCCATTAAAAAGAATCACCCGTGGTTTCCAAACACCGATACATGTCCAAAACCCAGAAATAATCCATTTCCTGTGTCCTCCGTTACACTTTTACACTCTTCTCCTTTAGCGCCTTCTGACAAACCCCTTCCAAAGTTTGAAATTTCGGGCCCAGG
This sequence comes from Prochilodus magdalenae, assembly GCA_024036415.1. Taxonomy (NCBI): domain Eukaryota; kingdom Metazoa; phylum Chordata; class Actinopteri; order Characiformes; family Prochilodontidae; genus Prochilodus; species Prochilodus magdalenae. The sequence continues at coordinate 126,385 of JAMWET010007376.1, read as the reverse complement.
TTGTCCAGGAACTCTAGATCATCCCCGTGAGCGCTGAAGGAGAGCTCGTCCAGAGACAGACACCTGCTGCCCGATCCCTCGTAGATGTACTCGCGAGGGTGGTACTGTGGGAATTCCAGCTGCTCTTCGGGAAGTTCGTACAGCTTCTGCAGCACCAGGAGAAAGAGAGAATTAGCACAGAGGCCTTCACAGACGATTGCTGAGCTTGGGAAGTAGAACTGGTGTGTATGCGTATCTCATATCCGGGTCCTAAACTTCACTCTAGTGAAGGCTCTCATTCTTAAATAGATCTGAATCCAAACAAACTACTACTCAGTTATCACTCTACCTCTTTCCTCGTGGTAACAAAGAGAAAAGGAGAGTCTGCAGTCGATAAGCTGAGATACAGTCCTTACACCAATGAAGGAAAACACAGTTTGGTGGCAGTGAGCTAATGCTAGCTAGTATAGCTGACTAACCTAGATAACATTAGCCTCTTATGGCTACCCCTGAAACAGGCTGTGGGTTTCATAGGCTGTTTTTTGCCATGAAGCCACATCTCCATGTTTCGGTTGACAGGCTTGTCTGTCAGTTAGCAGGGTGAGCTAAGGCTAGCTATGCTAGCTACCAAAAGCTAACTATCTTCTCTTTAGCTGGCTAGCATACAAAAACAGCTGACAACCGGAACATGATGATGTTGGTTCATAGCGAGAATCACCCTATAAAACCCACAGACGTCATCAAGGATGTCCACAAATGGGCTATTTGGCTTATGCCCGTGAGCGCTAACGTTAGCTAGGTTAGCTAGCTAGCTAACATTACAGCCCACTGACATCAGCCTATTTTCCTTCATTGGCTTCAGACACTCCTCGTCTCTTTCTCATCACAGGGAAAGAGCTAGAACGTGATGGACAACAAACAACAAGGAACACAGAACCGCTGCATGCTGGAAAGAGAGAACCTCGGTCGGTCAGTAGAGGTCCGGGTCTGGACCTGGATCTGGTGTTAAGTGGTTTGGAGTGGTAAAAGAATTTAGACCCTTTTTAACCCACAGTGGTCCTGAAGAAACGAGGAAGGGCCTGTGAAAAGGTTTACAGGTTCAGGGATTGCGATTGTTTTGGGGTTCTACGCTTAGGCCCGGAAATGGCTGAATGTCACTGGCTAAAGAATATTAGGTTTACCAATTCTTCTTCAGCATCCCTGGGGGATCGAAATGGTTGATTAGAGGGTCCCGGACCCCCAGAAAGCCCTGCATTTGGGACCTTAGTCATGCTACATTCATTTACATTGTTATGCTACACTAATTTTACCCAACACCTTTTCCACAGTAAGGCTACCCCGATTTACATGGTGATCCTCCAACTTCCATAGGACTATACAAACAGAAATACAGCTTAGGGACCACT
>JAMWET010007376.1:112500-120000 GCA_024036415.1 Prochilodus magdalenae | reverse complement strand
AATAACAGTAATAAATTTATACTTTACTATAAAAAGCTTGGATTAATACTCCTCAGTCATTCGCCAACTGGCTGCAGATCAAGCTATAAAGCATTCCTTTATGCCACACTGCTGTCCGTTTAAAAGGTTTTAAAGTCAAAAAATTTGAAGTTAACAAACGATTTTCATGTCTAATGGCCGTTGGAGGCTGAGTGTCTGGGAGTAATGTGGTTCTATGACATATTTCCAAACATCTAATCCCAACATTCCTATACAAATACAGCTGCTGCCAATAGTAGCGTGAGAACCTTACTCCAGGAATCTAACCACAGTAATGGGTCGGGCTTCTTGCCAAAGGGGGTGAATGTTCTTACAAGCTGGAATCACTTGGCAAGCACCTCAACTATGAGCTCTGCTGCGACTGCGGAAGGTGTTTCATTGATCTGTGTCCATATCAGTTATGTATATCCAAGACAAGAACATAGACACACATGTATTACCTGTATATTTCCGGGCTTCGGGTCAGTACTATAGGCCATGGCTGTTTGAAGTCCATCCTAAGGAGAGAGGGAAGACGAGAGGCTGGATTAGGAGATTAGAGAGTAGATTATACATGCTGGGGTATAACTGGGGTAGGATAAGATAAGGGGACAGGGTATGGTAACCGGTACAGATACAGCTCTGGAAATAAATCAGAGCCCACTCCAGGTTCTTCTTAAATCAGCATCTCCACATGTACAGCAGGTTCTCAGTGAGGAACCAAAGGTTAGGTTCTAGTTTTACTGGTGGATACAGTGAGCGTCTGGTTCATAAGAACAAGGTCCAGCAGCAAACACACAGGACAACACAGCTACAGACTGGCAGAGGGCCAAACCCCCTCTCTACTGACCGTGATGAGCGCCACCTCATTCCAATGTCCCTTACCCACTGTAAGATGACCTCGAGTGACCTACAGAGAGACTGGCGAGCGGTGGCTGGGGTGAAACGCACAGCGAGCATGGTTCTAAAAACAGGCTTCTGGAGGTCATTAGTGATTTTCTAAATAAACAGATCTAATACAATATCTGATCTGGAGTTTGGGAGACATGCAAGGGGCCAGTCATGGCTCTTTACATGTGGCTTTGGAGCTGTACGTTGCTGACCCCTGGGTACGTTACTGAAGGGCAAGTCATTTTAGGTTAGGATATGGTAAGATAAGGCAGGGTAGAGTTGGGTAGCAAAACGGTGGGCAAGGGAAGAGATGGGTTAGAGTAAAGGTAAGCTGGTGTAGAGTAGGTCGTGATAGGGCAAATGGTTGGGTGGGGGTAAAACGAGCTAAGGTGTATCAGAGAACCTGGAGGAGTAAAAGTAATACAGGGTTAGATGAGATACAATAGGGTAAAGTAAGAAGAGGGTTACATAAGTGTCAGGGTAGACAAATGTAGTTGAACGCTTACAGAGCTAAATGGCTGGGCAAATTGATAATCAAGGTCAGCAGCAAGAATCGGATGAGCAGAAGACACAGATGAGGCAGGTACGGTGGCTGAGAAGTTCAAAACAAATTAACGTTTCAGAAAACAAAATAAATAAATAAAAAATATCCAAAAATAAAAACTAATCTACAAACGAAAAAAATTACATTTAAGAAAACAAAATCCCAAAAATAAAAAAATTACAAACATAAAAAATTAACATTCAAGAAAACAAAATCCCAAAAATAAAAACAAATTCAAAACACTTTTACAGACTGTGACTTCTGATGGAGGTCTAACACATAGGAGGTGCTTGTTGCAGACCCAAATGGGTTTCATGGTGGTAGAGTAAGTGAAACCATTTCTGTCAGAATTTCCACTTTGTAAAAGTGTTTCACGTCTTGTAAATTTGATTTTGCTTTTGTACTTTTGTTTTCTTGAATGTTCATTTGATTGGCACTTGTCGGCCGCCATAGGCCGGGGTCGAGAACCAGAGACTCAATTAACCAGGCAAACAAAACCAAAGGAGAACCCAAGAGAGTAAATCAGAGAAAACAAAGGAGGTCAAAACCGGAGAGCCAACAGAGGAAGGCAAACAGAACCAAAGTGAGGATCCAAAGAGAGAGAGAGCAAGACGAATAAACAAAGGGAAGTCTGAACCAGAGAAAGCCGGCAGAGAGAAGAGGAGAGAAACCATCGGTATAAGTACACACAGGGAAATGATGATCAGGTGTGTGTAATCACTATCCGGGTGAGGATGAGTGGGAGAACTGTGGCTGTGATGTCATTGGGAAGAGGACTCTGGGAGATGGAGTTCAGGAGCTCGGAAGGGGAGGGGAACCCAGAAGCGGCGCAATAAGACATGGTAAGGTCAGGTTACGTAGGGTAAGGTCATCAGTCCACACAAACCTTGGCCAGTGAGCCCCCTCCTTCTTCATTGTAGTTTATAAGGGTCTGGTTCCCTTCGTCTTGGAGGTTCAGCTTAAACTCCTTTCCGTTATTGCAAATAAAAATAAAGCATAGAAGCACTGAAAAAGAAAAGACAGGCGTGTTAGAGTGTTTGATCGGTCGCACTTCCACTGGCGTGAAATAGCTTAACACTCTGACACCCTACTCGAGCGGGATTAGCTTTATCAGAGGAGGTCCGTTAATGTAACTGGACTGGCCAGTTCATACAGGATTCAGGACCTCTGGAATTCCCCCAAAAAGCCTGGACCGAGACATCAGTGTGCAGACGTCTGCATCAGCGTTAAGCTACAGGAGCTGCACTTCACAACAGTAACAGCAACACACTGGATGGCTAAATGGCTAATAGACTAGCATTAGGCTAATAAAGTAAAGAGGGCTTGTTCGTCTCACCAAATGCCTAACCACGAGACATGAACATGTCATGAACTTGAGGGTTAAGGGTCAGCTGAAAGTCTTGTATTGTTCACAAAAGTTGAATTCTGAATTCTTTAGCACCACCTTAACAAACAGGTAACAGACACCAGACGCGTTGGTGTCTATTACCAGGCGTGGTTAGCATCTCATTCCCCACCTACTTGATCAAGTTTTGTAGTTCCACCTTAAATGGCGCAGCAGTTACACTCTGGGGCCTGAAGTGTTATAATAACCGCTGGGCCATTTAAGGTGGAACTAGAAAATCCGAACAGGAAGCTGGCGAATGAGAAGTTGACCACAGCCTGTCTGGTTTCTATTACCCAGTGATCACTCCAGATTTCATTCACTCCAGAAATAGCACTCAGCAGACCTGGAAAACTACAGACATGGCAGATTCATACTGGATTAGAGTCAATGAGGTCATCAGTAATCTCATCAGTTACTCCATGGCCCCCAGTACAACCAATCCCGCTCCAGTAGGGCTCCAGTTTCCCTTTACATTTAGGCATTTAGCTGACGGTCTTATCCAGAGCGACTTCAAGGTTATTCGTTTTACAGGTAGGCCAGTTCAGTGTTAGGAGTCTTGCCCAAGGACTCTCATTGGTAGGGTTGCCACCCGTCCCGTAAAATACCGAATCGTCCTTTATTTGGCAATTAAATGTTGTTCCGTATTTCCATAAATGTCCAATAGACACGTGTCAGCTCACACATGAACCCATCCCACGTCCTTTATTTTCATTTCTGAAAGGCGGCAACCCTACTTATTGGTGTAGCTCAGCATTTGCTACCAAGGCTGGAATTCAAACCCCCGTCTCCCACATGTGGTGGAAGCTCTTTGGTGTGTAGTAGTGTTTACCGTTGAGCTACACCAACCACCTTTATTGTTATCAGGCTGAGATGAAATGCTTCCCCTGCTAAGCTGCCTCTATTATCAGTGGTTGGAGCTACAGCTGCAGAATCTAAGGAAGCTGAAGCCTTTCTTTTTAAAAGAGGAAGAGGTCTACTGTGGAGCTGAAAAACTACAGCTGGTATTCTCCAGAAGACACTTACAGGCCAATAACAGCAACGATCCCAGCAGGATTCCCAAAGCTGCTCCATGCAGGTGGGTAGAGCGGGGAAAGAGTCTGCGACACACATCATGATCCCCACAGTCACACACCTCCAAATGCAGAACGTCCTCTCCTGCCTGCCCCTGCTGGTCCTCGATCCGCAATGGAATCGTGAAGTTCCCATACGGCAAACTCTTCAGACTTATCAATGAAGTTTCAAACCCTGTAGCAGAAACACACCGGATAAGCCACAACCAGCACTTTCCATCTATCTATCTATCTATCTATCTATCTATCTATCTATCTATCTATCTATCTATCTATCTATCTATCTATATCTATCTATCTATCTATCTGTCTATCTGTCTATCTATCTATCTATCTATCTGTCTGTCTATCTATCTATCTATCTATCTATCTATCTATCTATCTATCTATCTATCTATCTATCTATATCTATCTATCTGTCTATCTGTCTCTCTATCTATCTATCTATCTATCTATCTATCTATCTATCTATATCTATCTATCTGTCTATCTGTCTGTCTATCTATCTATCTATCTATCTATCTATCTATCTATCTATCTATCTATCTATCTATCTATCTATCTATATCTATCTATCTGTCTATCTGTCTCTCTATCTATCTATCTATCTATCTATCTATCTATCTATCTATCTATATCTATCTATCTGTCTATCTGTCTGTCTATCTATCTATCTATCTATCTATCTATCTATCTATCTATCTATCTATATCTATCTATCTGTCTATCTGTCTCTCTATCTATCTATCTATCTATCTATCTATCTATCTATCTATCTGTCTCTCTGTCTATCTATCTATCTATCTGTCTATCTATCTGTCTGTCTGTCTGTCTATCTATCTATCTATCTATCTATCTATCTATCTATCTATCTATCTATCTATCTGTCTGTCTGTCTGTCTGTCTGTCTGTCTGTCTGTCTGTCTGTCTGTCTGTCTGTCTGTCTGTCTGTCTATCTATCTATCTATCTGTCTGTCTGTCTGTCTGTCTGTCTGTCTGTCTGTCTATCTATCTATCTATCTATCTATCTATCTATCTATCTATATCTATCTATCTATCTATCTATCTATCTGTCTATCTATCTATCTGTCTGTCTATCTGTCTGTCTATCTATCTATCTATCTATCTATCTATCTATCTATCTATCTATCTATCTATCTATCTATCTATTTACAGTAAATAACAGTGACCCCACTGCTTTTTTGCATTAATATTTTAAAATTGTATTAATGTATTAAACTGTTTTATTGACCTGGAATGTTACTAAGGGTGTAATCCCTCCACCAGCACCGGTAACAGCTGGGACTGGATCAGGCATGTACTGGACAAAGTTCTGGATGTAGCCACGTCAATGTTTAGACACTCTTATATCAGAGAATTGGTCAGTTGGGCCATATTTGGTGGATGCCTTCCCTGGCCTAATTCCGGGAATTCCCTGTAGACTGGGATTTTATCCACTGCTGGTAGACCCGTATGACCGTACGCTTCCACACACCTGCAGATTCAGCTACTTCCTTCACACTATGGTCTTTGGCCACGCCCACATGCAGTCCCTCCTTTTAGCCAATCATTAACATCTGCTCTGGAGTCATTTTCCACACATGGAACGAGACATTCCCTGCACTGTAGCACCTCCTCACGATCTATGGATCCCGTCACTCACACCCCACAGGGATTTATAGACCCATCATCTTTGTGCTGCACCATCTGCAGGAGCCTGAAGGTACTACCACTTTATATATAATAATGTGCTTGGCATCCTGACTATTTCAGACACTTTCATCTTCACCATGATCAGCAGAGACAAGCCACCACAAGCTGTGCTCAGCAAAGCTCTCATCATGTGACACATTCCTGAGTCTTTTGAAGACCAACAATGGTTTCACCCGGGGCTAAAACGCCCTCTTTTTGGAGAATTATTAAAGCAATATGGACCTCACCTGTGCCTGGTTCAAACTTCCAAGCTTTGGCGAGCTCCTTATCCTCACCCCCGACAGAGAAGGAAAAGGGCCCTGCAAATGGGGAAGCGTCATCATCGCTGGCCTTCACGGTCACACGGTCAGTCTTATTCGCACACAAGATCGAGCTGTTGGTGGTGAGGTAGGGTAGGTTATCATTCATATCTCCCAGGTGGATTATCAAGGTTCCCGTTCCCGTTGCAGGAGGCTCTCCTACATGAGAAAGATGCCAGAGTTGGAGGAGATGAACCATTGGCTGGATATTTGATATATATGATATTCTGTATAAATGATATATATATATGATATTCTGTAATAAATAGATTAGAATAGGTTGTAAATAATGCATATGATAAACACTCATTGAAAGCACATGTAATATATGAATGCATTGTGTATATGTATACATGATGTGTACGATCGGTGCCCCCTATGTACAGTATATGTACATGATATACACATTGACCGTATATATATAATACATTATGATATATATCGTATACGTATACATTCAGTGAGAGAAACAGTGCCTGCATGTTCCAGCCAATTTGTACATGTGTGTATATATATATATATATATATATATATATATATATATATATATATATATATATATATATATATATATAATTTATTTTTTATATAATTATTTTTTTTTGTAATGGCTAAATGAGTGGACAAAATGAACTTCACCCGAACATATTTATGATTTTCACTAATTCCTTAACGATGTGTACATGGAGTGAACGCGGAACCTGAACATAAAAATCGTATGATTAGCACCCAGTGAACAATTTTCATCATTCACATTCAGTTCCAGCCATTTAATATATACATATATATATATACACATCATTAAGGAATTAGTGAAAATCATAAATATGTTCAGATGAAGCTCATTTTGTCCACTCATTTAGCCATAACAAAATGCACTATGTTATATGTATATATATATATATATATATATATATATATATATATATATATATATATATATATATATATATATATATATAAACTAAATCTTTAGGCAAATGCTAATAACTGCAATGCATTTGGCACATTATTGCCAATAATCTCTTGGCAGCCCAATTTTATCCATTATTATTTGCTGAAAATGTTGAATTTATGATGTTGCATGTTTACTGTGTGTTCAGGTTTGACCCAACATTGCACACATGAATGAGGTCATCAATCTGAGAATTAAATTTGATTTAATTGCAAAAACATCATTCATAACATGCAGAGCTCGCACCACAATACCACTTTGCTATGTAATATATATATATATATATATATATATATATATATATATATATATATATATATATATATATATATATATATATATATATATATATTTTTTTTTTTTTTTTTTATTAATATTTGTAATGGTTGGCTGCCTAGCACAACCCATCCAGAGATTAGTTCTGTGTTTGGTTCTACGGAATGAACTGAGGAAGTCTAGGAAATGATTGCCATACCGTCGTCTATTGCTCGGATCAGAACCGTGTAGGTGTTGTTGACTACGTATGGAGATTCGCGGTCCATCTTCACCACTGTGGTGACCTTGCCCGTTTTCGGGTCCACCTTCACCCACTTGCCTGGATCTTCTGCTAGTTCGTACCTTGA
>JAMWET010007376.1:45000-107500 GCA_024036415.1 Prochilodus magdalenae | reverse complement strand
AGAAATAAGAAAAAGAAGAAGAGGAAGAAGAAGTGAAAGAAGAAGAAGCAGAAGAAGAGGAAGAAGACAAAGAAGACACAGAAAAAGAAGAGGAAGCAGAAGATGACAAAGAGGAAGAGGAAGAAGATCAAGATGAAGAAAAAGAAGAGGAAGAGGAAGAAGAAGAGGAAGATGAAAAAGAAGAAGAAGAAGACGAGGAAGAAGAAAAGGAAGAAGGTGAGGAAGAAAAAGAGGAAGAAGAAGAGGAAGAAGAGGAAGATGATGAGGAAGAAGAGGAAGATGAAAAAGAGAAAGAGGAAGAAGAAGTGGTGCATGTGGTTCTAACCTTCTTTGGTGTTCTCTGGAATTGTCAGATTGAGAACTTCAGGTAGGAACTGAGGCGCGTTGTCGTTTTTGTCCTTTATGGCCACATTGAATGATAATGTTCTGTCGAGAACCTGCTTAGTCTGACGATCTAAAACATCAAACTCCACCTGATCATCAAACGGTGAGATACAAGAGCGCAGGTTAAAAACCAGAAGCTGAAAGAACAATGTGTTCAATGTACCATTTCAATCTTAAGAACAGTTTCTCTAAAAATCTCCATCCTTCAACAAGTGCTCACACGGCGCAAAGAGCAGCTTTCAAATGTCCACCAGAAAAATAAAGGTAATTAGTAAAGGAACATCGTCAGAAAGAACTGGAGACAATATCTTCTCTCTCAATCCTTCATTACACTAAATATCTTTAATCAATCCTTCATTAAGCTGAATCTATTTAATCATCCTTCATTAAGCTAAATCTCTTTAATCAATCCTTCATTGTGCTAAATCTCTTTAATCAATCCTTCATTGTGCTAAATCTCTTAAATCAACCCTTCATTACGCTAAATATCTTTAATCAATCCTTCATTAAGCTGAATCTATTTAATCAATCCTTCATTAAGCTGAATCTCTTTAATCAATCCTTCATTAAGCTAAATCTCTTTAATCCATCCTTCATTAAGCTAAATCTCTTTAATCAATCCTTCATTAAGCTGAATGTTTTTAATCCATCCTTCATTAAGCTGAATCTATTTAATCAATCCTTCATTCAGCAAAATCTATGTAATCAATCCTTCATTAATCTGAATCCATTTAATCAACCCTTCATTAAGCAAAGTCTATGTATTCAATCCTTCATTCAGCAAAATGCATTTAATCCATCCTTCCTTAAACTAAATCAAGTTCACTAATCCTTCATTAAGATAAATCAGTTTAATCCATCCTTCATTAAGATCACTATCAAATGAGGAGTATCAAATCAAAACAATAAAGTATTACTTCAAACCTTTCATAATTTGTAAAAGAGTTAATTAAATGAATGAGCATTAAGAAAGTTGTGCAAGAATTAATTTGTAATAAGCTAATATTCACAATGAAGTTTCGATATAATTAATATTTAGAATAACATATATGAAATGTAGAAAAACAGGACAAAATATTGCCTACATGGCAAAGAAGGATAAATATATATTAAAACATTGTTTTAACTTTAAAATTGTCATTTAATTGAATTTTGAATAGTAAGTTAATTGAACTTGAAGTGTCTGTGTCTTATAGAACATAGCTGAAGGTTAAAAATGTGTGGGATGACTAAAGAAATGATAAATTAAAAAAATTAAAATGCACAGAAAAATCTGGTGTTTGAGATTTGGTGTTTGTAATGAGCACTTTGAAGTCATCGGTAAAGAGTGAAAAGTATATCTAGTATATATGATTAAAAAATATATGAATAAGAAGAACAAGACGCTTTTCAATTGAACTACTACCGTAAAGTTTTCATTTGTTTTAGCTCTGTGAGCTACAGGAAGTGAAACACCTCCTTAAGTTTCATTCAGTTCTTCAAGACGAGCAGCGACTCACCTGGAAAAAAGGGTACATCTCCCGGTCTATAGGTTTGTGCACATAGACGACACCGGTCAAGTCATTAATGGTTAACACGCCAGTCGGTTCAGTATTCACACCCTGTCCGTTGATACTGAACAGCAGCTGGTGGTCATTGACCTTATCGTTGAACAACTGGTTTAGAGAGAGAACAAAGATCATCATCATTAGTAGTATTATTGTTTACTAATAATATTAATATTATTATTAAAAGTAATTATTACATTCAGAAATCCTTGATTAAGATTAATCAGATTCATCAAACCTCCATAAAGCTAAATCAGTTTAATCACCCTTCATTAAGTTAAATCAGTTTAATCAATCCTTCATAAAGCTAAATCAGTTTAATCAATCCTTCATAAAGCTAAATCAGTTTAACCATCCTTCATTAAGCTAAATCAGGTTCATCAAACCTCCATAAAGCTAAATCACTTTAATCAAACCTTCATTAAGCTAAATAATTTTAATCAATCCCTCATTAAGCTAAATCCGTTTAATCAAACCTTCATTAAGCTAAATCAGTTTAATCAATTCTTCATTAAGCTAAATCAGTTTAATCAATCCCTCATTCAGCTATGTCTGGTTCATCAAACCTTCATCACTGTAAATCAGTTTAATCAATCCTTCATTAAGCTAAATCAGGTTCATCAAACCTCCATAAAGCTAAATCAGGTTCATCAAACCTCCATAAAGCTAAATCAGTTTAATCAATTCTTCTTTAAGCTAAATCAGTTTAATCAATCCTTCATTAAGCTAAAACAGTTTAATCAATCCTTCATTAAGCTAAATCAGTTTATTCAAACCTTCATTAAGCTAAATCACTTTAATCAATCCTTCATTAAGCTAAATCAGTTTAATCAATCCTTCATTCAGCTATGTCTGGTTCATCAAACCTTCATCACTGTAAATCAGTTTAATCAATCCTTCATTAAGCTAAATCAGGTTCATCAAACCTCCATAAAGCTAAATCAGTTTAATCAATCCCTCATTCAGCTATATCTGGTTCATCAAACCTTCATCACTGTAAATCTGGTTAACCATCCTTCATTAAGCTCAGGCTTTCTACTGTTCACATGCTTAGAATCAGCACTTAACAGTGTAGAATTAATGTTTTCAACTGCATACAATGAATGAATTATGAATTATTATTATTATTATTATTATTTTTTTATTATTATTAAATGTAATTACTAAATTCATAAATCCTTCATTAAGGTAGGTCAGTTTATTCAATCCTTCATTAAGTTAAATCAGGTTATTTCATTGTCCTATTATGTTAAACACAATACTTTACTACTTTTTATTCTTTTTTTATTCAGAAGTTTTTATTTTAATGTGTTTATTTACAATATATACTTCTACTGTCCTGTTCTACTCATTCTACTGTAGCTCCTTCGGCAGACGCAGGGAGACGATACGGTGACAGACATGGTGTGGATTGAGGACACACCTCGTAATCCCAGCCCAATAACTGTGTGTGTTACCTGTGTGGCCTCTTTAGGATAAGGTCCAGGATCCTCCTCCTCCAACTCGATCGTGGAAAGCACCCATCTCCTCTTAGTCCGAATCAGCACACGCTCCTTACAGAGAGAATAATAATAATAATAATAATAATAATAATGATGATGAAGTTCAGCAGAGAGATTAAAAAGTAAAATACAGGTACTATATCCAAATCTTAATTAAAGGTGAAAATATGGAGCTCGAGTGAAAGTATCAAGATAAACATGCTCAGGGTCTCTACTGTTCACATGCCTAGAACCAGAATACAACAGTGTGGAATTCAGATTTTCAACAGTATAAAATCAGCATGATAAAGAACAACTCGTGTGTATATATATATATAAATATATATATACATATATATATACTGTATATATATTAAAATCAAATAAGTTTTATTTATTAGTGAAATATAGAACCATATTCAACATATTCACAATCAATTGTAAAGAAAAATAAATATATAAATTATATTTAAATTATTTAAATACATTTTGAGTAGTAAGTTAACTGAACAGGTGTTCGTGTTTTATAGAACATATCTGAAATCCAAACTCAAAATGTTAACACGCCCCTTCACTAATCTTTAAAAGGTAACAGTGTGTGTGTAGCGTTACTAAACAATTCATTAATAATAAAAAATTAATATAAAAAAATATATAAAATACACAGAAACATCAGAATCTGGTGTTTGAGGTTTGAGGCGAGCACTTCGAAGTCACCGGTACGCAGTAGAAAGTATATCTATGTATATGTATGAGATGTAATTCATTTAAAGGTTGGGACGAGGAAGCCGATTCAGGATCAGTGAAGGCTGAGAAGCTCTGTTTGGATACATACATGCTCCTTGGTCATGTTCTTCTCCGGAAAGCTCCGCTCACCGTGGGCGTCCTCTATCCAGAGCTGAGAAACAAACATGAGAGAAATGAAACAGCGCAGAGCGCCACACAGGAATCCCCTCAAATGTACATCACCCCTGCTGAGCTCTATAGACTAATCCTATAGAGAACCTATGGGTCGGCCCTACTCCTCCAATCACTGCCTCCTGGATTCATCAGACTGGATCTGATGGATGTTCCGATCTCCTTTCCCTGTTAGCTCTATCTTTCTCTCTTCATCCGGGATCGACCTGAGGAGGATGGGTTCCCCCTCGAGCCTGGTTCCTCTCGGGTCCTTTTCCCTTCCCTACGTCTACACACGGACTCCCTCTGATCTCTCAGATCCTCTGGTTCCTCTCGCTCAGCTGTTCCACAAATCGGAACCTAAACGTTCCAGCCGAGGAGCCGCCTTCCAGTGGACTTGGTAGGAACTGACACTGCTATGGCTAATAGTCATTTATTCAGTCTGGCTCGAACATAGCGTGTTATAATTTTAGATATTTGAGGAATTTACACTTATTTTATTTATTTATTATTATTATTAATTTTTATATTTTATTTTAACACTGGTCTATAACCACTATGTCCTTTTCTGGATTATCTTTTTATCACTTTACATTAAATAATATTTCATCATTCAGTTTTATTATTAATACTAATTAAGTATTACTTTTAATAGTTACGTTTTGAAATTTTATTTCTGTTTTTATCATTTTTTTATGTTTGATTCTTTGGTTAATTGATTAATTAATTGATTAATTGGTTTGAACTGCGGTTTGATTTGAGCTGAAAGGTGCTATATGACTGCAGTGACTGATTATTTTTATTAGATGACAGTCAGACTGTGTTCTGGAGGAGAACAGGAGCCGTCATAAGACAGGTCAAGCAGTTTCAACCAACCCGTCATTATTTACATACCAACAAACCTGCAGTTACGCACTCCCACACATACACAACCACACCCACACATACACAACCACACCCACACCCTCACACACATACACACACACACACACACATACACAAACACACCCACACCCTCACACACACATACACACACACACACACATACACAAACACACACACACATACACAACCACACCCACACCCTCACACACATACACACACACACACACACAAACACACACAATATACACACCCTCACACACATACACACACACACACACACACACACATACATACACAACCACACCCACACCCTCACACACACACACCCACACCCTCACACACATACACACACACACACTCTCCCCCCCCCCACACACACACCCTCACACACATACATGCACACACACACACACAATATACACACCCTCACACACATACATACACAACCACACACATACACACACACACCGTCACACACATACACACCCACACCCACACACACACCCACACCCTCACACACACACACACCGTCACACACATACACACACACACACCCACACCCTCACACACACACATGCACACACACACCCTCACACACACACCCTCACACACACACACGCACAAGCACACACACCCCAACCACACACACACACACACACACACACACAATATACACACCCACACACAAAATACACACATACACATGCACAAATGCACACGCGCACACACACACACACTCCCCCCACACACACACACACACACAATATACACACCCACACACACATACATGCACAAACACACACACAAACAAACACACCGCACAAAATACACACACCATAATGGCACAAACAAACACACACCACTCCCCACACATACATACACACACAAACATACACACCCCACACACACATACACACACAAACATACACACCCTCACACACATACACTCGTACAAACGCACAAGCGCACACACACACACACTCCCCCACACACACACACACAATATACACACTCACACACACACCCACACACAATATACACACCCTCACACACATACACATGCACAAACGCACAAGCGCACACACACACACCCCCCACACACACACAAAAAAATATACACACCCTCACACACATACATGCACAAACACACACACAAACAAACACACCCTCACACACTTACATGCACACACTCCCCCACACATATATACATACACACCCTTACACACACACACACACCCCACACACACATACACACAGAAACATACACACCCTCACACACACACATACACATTCCCACACACACATACCGACTCCCGCACATGCCAGCAGCATCTGTTATTTACTCTCTTAAAGGGAGAACAGTCCTCCAGTAAAATCTTGAATCTAGTCACACTATCATACATGATCAGTGTCGAAACTAAACATCTCCAAAATGCTGGCATCACAGGAGCAGGCAAAAACACGCTTCGCTTTCACCGTGAGTCAAAGCAACCAGCGTTTAGACCAGGTCTGTTGGTTCATTCATCTCGTGAAGGGCACTCATAAAAGACACCCCGCATGTTTAACTATATAAAAATAAAATAATAAATAAATAAATAAATAAATAAATAATGGGAATGACAAAAACTCGAGATGCTTCAATTGCAACATCATGCTCATATAAAACATCCGGGATCGACCTGAGGAGGATGAGTTCCCCTCGAGCCTGGTTCCTCTCGTAACCTACATAACCTACCCTACGTCTACACACACACACACACTCTGATATATCAGATCATCTATTCCTGTCGCTGTGACCTGTTCCATAAATGTGGAACCTAAACGTTCCAGCCGAACGGAGTAGTGTTCCACGTGTGACCTTGGTGGTACTGACACTGCTATGGCTAATGTCATGTATTCAGTGTGGCTCGAACATAGTGTGGTTGTAATTGTAGATATTGTGTGTGTACACGTACGGTGTTATGTATTATTATTTTATTACTGTTAATGCGTATGTTAACAACTGGTGTATAACCACCTGTGTCCTCGGTGTTCTGTTTCGTGTGTGCGTGTGTGTGTGTGTGTGTGTGTCAGTGTGTGTGTGTACGTGTGTGTGTGTGTGGTGTGCGCGTGTGTGTATTACAGCTTGTGTGGATAAATGTGAGTGTGACTGTGTGTTTCTTGTTAGATGTGTGTTACGTCCCACATGTGTGTGCAGGTGTGTGCGTGCTGGTGTGAGTGTAGGGTGTGTGTGCTGTACGTAGGTGGCAGATACATGTGAGCGTGTGTGTCATAAGAACAAGGTCCAGCAGCAAATACACACAGGACAACACCAGTTACAGACCTGGCAGCATCTCCACCTGTAACAATCCCCCTCTCTACTTACCGTGATGAGCGCCACCTTTGGGTTTCTAGCCCTTACGTTAAGATGACAGTGAGACGTACAGGTTCATAAGTGCCAAGCGTCCCCTGCAAGCAAACACACAGCGAGCACACAGCTAAAACAGGCAAGAGGGGAGGTCATTAGTTGACTTTTCCGTAATGAGCAAAACACCTCATTCTAATACAATATCTGATCTGGAGTTTGGGAGACGTGTTTCAGAGTGAGTGAATCTGATCTCGGCTGGTGTACCAGGGCACTGCAGCGTGTTCACTGAGAGATAAGGCTGCTGGTGATGAGCCCTGTAGATAAATTAAAGCTGTTTATGTTCTATAATCTAATAAATATGCTCATACAGACGCATGAGAACTGTGTACATACACCACTTGATCTTATCTAGCACAGTTTCCTTCCTTTACCTCGAATACGGTCAGTCAGAACACGTTCAGGTTCTGAAACAGGCTTCTGGAGGTCATTAGTGATTTTCTAAATGAACCAATCTAATGCCCAGGGTGCACTCTGCCTTCTGCCCTTTGGGTGGTGGGATAGGCTCCAGCACCCCCTGCTACCCACTAGGGCTAAAGGGTTTAGAAGATGAGTGTGAGTGAGAGAGCGTCCATAGTCTGATTAATCCAGGACATGAATAAATATGATCTAAGGGTAACGAGTACAAGCCTACTCATCCATGTTTACGTCTGCACCTCAGGGTCCCGTTTGAGCCAATCCCAAGAGCGTGTGGATACTCACGATGGCGTACCTGAATCTCCTGACAGCCCTGGTTTATTTGAGGTAATGTTTTTACTGGCGAGAAAAGCCTCTGTACAGTATCTGCTGATCTGTAGCGCTCGTTTCTTTGGGCGTATGCAGCCAAAATGAAAGTTGCGATGAAGCGTTAAGGGGAAAGCCTTTGCTCACTCGATAGACAAGCTCCGGCACAAGCCCTCAGGCCAAGGCGCTACGGGGAAGAGGGCCTAGGGAGCCTACACTCAGTCAAAACACCTTCCGAAAATTTCTGTCCCCTCATTAAAAGTGTCTGAGAGGAGAAGACCGAGAGGAATGTGTTGAACATAACAGCCCAATCTGTCAAAGAATGTACATCATAAAAACGTCTCCTGTAACTATGGGAACTGCCGTGGTTATGACGTGTAGTCATCGTAAAGTTGCTAAATTTGTATGTTCGGTCTGGTTAATACCCAAAAAAGAAAATTCACAGTATGGCCTAATTAGGAACTGGCCATGAACATATCTACGTCATAAGTTTATTTTACTGTAGAGATATATATTTAATATCTTAATTGTTTTTAATTTTAATATCATTTTTGAACTGTTGTAGGCGTCACTTGTGACTATTAATAATAATAATATACAGTAAAAGCTCATTAATATAATCTGAATACAATTATTTCTATGCTATAACAATATACAGGGGTGTCTGGAAGTTGGTAGAGCCTTTAGATTATTATTATTATTTATTTATTTTCTATATTTCAGTCCAAATTTGACAGAAAACATAAACAGATTGTCACAAAAGTTCTGAAAGTAGATAAAGAGAACCCAGTTAAGCAAACGAGACATTAATATTATATCTGGTTGTTTATTTATTGAGGAATTCTAACCCCATTCCTTCATACGGAGCAGCTCCAACGATGGGATGTTGGCAGAGTTCCTCACATTAACTGCTCACTTCAGGTCCTTCCACAACATTCCTATTGGATTCCGTTCCACAACATTAACTTTCTACTTCTTTAACTGTTCTGCAGTAGAACCACTTGTGGGTCATTTAGAGTCATTGTCTTGCTGTATGACCCATGTTCTCCTGAGATCCAGCTCATGGATGGATGTCCTGATATTCTTTTTTAGATTTTGCTGGTTTAATTCAAAATCCATTGTTCCATCAACGATGACAAAGCTGCCGGGCCCAGATGCAGTAAACCAGGCCTAAACCATGATACTACCACCACCATGCTTCACACATGGGAATAATGAGAGCAGTGAGGTTCTCCTTGCAGCCCTGCCACGCAGACCAGTGTTCTCATGATGGTGGATTCATAAACAATAGCATTAGCCAAAACCTTTAGTTGCCTAGAAGTCCTTTGTGACCTCATAGACGTTTACACGTCTTGACCTGGGAGTGATCTTCGTTGGTTGACCCCTTGCGGGGAAGAAAATGACGGTCCTGAGTCTCTACTGTCTGACTGTGGATGGTGGAGCCTGAACTCTTTAGAGATGGTTCTATAACCTGGTTCTATCCAGCCTGATGGGCATCAACAGCTCTTCCTTTGAGGTTCCTCAGTAATCTCCCTTGTTGGTGCCATGATACTCTTTCCCAGACATGTGTTGTGAAGGTCGGATTTTGATCCGATCTTAAAAATTTGTTCTCGCACTCGAACCTGACTTTCATGCCATAGATTGAAAACACCTGACTCTAATCTCACCTATAAATTAACTGCTACTCCTAAAGGTTTACATTCTTTGACCGTCACAGACATGAAATACTGGATCATTTCCCTCAAAAAATTAATAACCAACTATAATATTTTTGTCTGATTTGCTTAATTTGGTCCTCTCCTTTTCGGATGCAATGAAACTGATGACGTTTTAGGTCAAATTTTTGCAGAAATATAGAACATTCTAAAGTGCTGACAAACATTTAAGCACCCCTATAAGTAGTTCCAGACATAAAGCTCTGGTTTAATGCCCGCCTGAAAGTAATCAGTGTCTCTAGGTGTTCAGGTTCTGGGTTTGTGTTGGTTCTGTTTGATTCTCTACACTACTGGAACCATGTCTCCCAAACTCCAGATCAGATATTGTATTAGATCTGCTTATTTAGAAAATCACTAATGACCTCCAGAAGCCTGTTTTTAGAACCATGCTCGCTGTGCCCCCCCCCCACCCCCCCCACCCCCCCCTCCCCCCACCCGTCTCACCCCAGCCACCGCTCGCCAGTCTCTCTGTAGGCCACTCGAGGTCATCTTACGGTGGGTAAGGGACATTGGAATGAGGTGGCGCTCATCACGGTCAGTAGAGAGGGGGTTTGGCCCTCTGCCAGTCTGTAGCTGTGTTGTCCTGTGTGTTTGCTGTTGGACCTTGTTCTTATGAACCAGACGCTCACTGTATCTGCCAGTAGAGCTAGAACCCAGCCTTCGGTTCCTCACTGAGAACCTGCTGTACATGTGGAGATGCTGATCTAAGAAGAAACTGGAGTGGGCTCTGATTTATTTCCAGAGCTGTGTGTATGTGCTGAGAGTGTACTCTAAAACTAATTTTAAATTTGACCAAAAATAATTCATTTTAATTGATTATGAAATAGACTGATGAAATTTGCTTATATTGGCTGAAACCCAGCGATTAAGTCTGTATACAAGCATGTGCAAAAATGTGGACAGCTCAATAAGATTCTATGCTGTTGTTGAGGTTCTAAGTGTAAACGGGGGAACACGTTCTCTATACTGAACACACTACTGAACATCTTAATACACCAATCACATGTGCAAAAAAGTTACAGCACATTTTAGACATTTTTGATTTTTATTTCCCCCCCAGTTTTATTCCACCTATATACACTTAGAAAACAGGCAAATCCACCAGGACTAAACACCTGTCCACTAACACTTCATCACTCTGGAGACACACACCGTTTCTAAAGTAGCTTGAGGTAAAGCAAACATATGGAAGCTGATCCACTCCACCAGGACATGTCCCCTTTCATCACGACACACATCCTGGGTAGGACCTTATACATAAATGGGTAGACCTCAGGGTACCTAGGTTAAAACCATGTCCGGGGTTCTGGAGACTGAGTGTTGATATTTGAACTCAACAATAAAAAAACAAGTACGCCTCTCACCTCGATACTCCTTTAAGAGCTCCGCCCCCAAATTCATGAATGCAAAGTCAAGGCAAATGACTCGGCGCAAGCAAAGGTGGGCATGAAACCCTATGCTTTTAGCTCTCCATGAAGCTTAAGTCAGTTTCTTTGTCACTGGCTTACAATTTAGTGACTTGCAAGGTAAATCATATCACAGGTAGGCCAATGAGGGGGTTAGAAGGCTTGCCCAAGAACTCTTATTCGAACCCCAGACTCCCACATGGTGTGGTAGCTCAGTGACATATACAACTCTTACACTCACTCAGCTTTACATTTGGTATATTACTACTATTATATATATTACTATTTACTATATAAAACTATATATAGTACATATATATGTGTATATATATATATATATATATATATATATATATATATATATATACACTATATATATATATATACTGTATATATAGATAGATAGATAGATAGATAGATCTCGTCACTGTCCACTTTTGGAATTTTTTTGCTTTTATGCATCAGTTGAACACATTAGCAGGTGGGTACACTGTGCGAGAATCTCACTCAGAATGGACCAACAGAAATGGCCCAAAACTGTTAGGAAAGATGTCTGGTTCCATTGACTTACTTTACAGTTAAATGAGTGTTTTTCTCCGGACAGCAACGATATATATAAAGAGATAGATAGATAGATAGATAGATAGATAGATAGATAGATAGATAGATAGATAGATAGATAGATAGATAGATAGATTTACATGGAGGTCTCTGAGATCCAGGGGTTGTCAGATGTCAGAGTATAGTGAAGTGTAAAGAGGTATTGATGTATTATCTGAATGTCTCTCATCAGTGGTTTGGTGCATATGTAGATGCATTAAAAGTGATGTAAAGACTATTTTCGTTGAGCTGTTCCTAACAGAAAGACTTGCAAAATAGTTCATTAAAAATATTTTAAATGTAACTACTTCTTTAGCAGCTTCTTGCAGCTCATTTGCATATACTAACAGTAAGAGACTGATTGTTAAGCATGCTTCTCTTCAGTTTTGGCCCTTGGAGATTCAGTAATAAAGATCCTTTAGATGTATTTCATCATCAGAGAAGTATTTTAGGGAATATGTTCACATTTCTGAAGCATCATACAGTTCATATGAACCGTTTTTGGGAAATACCATTATTAAAAGCTTTTTTTTAAAAAAGTTTTTCACTTTTAAGCCTGTTTAATACACCCTGTGCATGTGTTGCAGGCATCATTAGTAATTACACTATTTCACACACACAAAAGGTCACATGACCTCAGAAATGTCACCATGTACTAGCAGGTACTTTGATATTTAGGGATTGTGTTATGTTATTTAGAGATTACGATCATGTTTTATTTTTAATAAATCAGACTAAAATAGAAAAAGTCATCATTAATACTTCAGTAATCTCAGCTTGTTCAGCAGTGTAAACTAGCATATCATCGCTGTCCATAGAAAATCAAGTATCCCCAAAATGGCAACTTTACAGTAAAGGCCAAAAACCTCATTTAACTTTAACGTACATCAATGGAACCAGAAATGTTTCCAACCACATTTGGGTAATTTCTGTTGATCTGTTCATCATGAAGTTTTCATACAGTGTGAACGGTAGGCTATTTAATCAAATGATGCATAAACATAAAAATCAACAAAAATAGACATGCATGATTTTAACTGGACAGCAACTGTATATCATAAGCCTGACTTAATCAGAAATCTCTGGAGAGAGGTAAAGTTGCAGGCTTGCCGGAGCTGCATTTCCCCCAAATGGAATATCTGTATACTGTTACAGTCCGCTAACAAGCGATAAAGATTGGGTGGGATCGGAATCACCCTGTGAACGAGGTCTGGAAGACATTCCAGGAATGACACACAGCTATTAATTTGAGAACTAAAGGAATTTTGAATTGAGAGCTGCTTTATGGATGGTTATTGGCTGATGCGTTTCACCTCCTGCTTTGACTTTCGTATGAGCTCAACTCTTAAACTCCAGCCAGTATCTTTATAACACCTACGTATGTGGATTAACTAGAACTCAACTGGACACACTGGACAGCGTATGGAAGACAGAACTATCCTCTACTCACAGCCAGCAGCAGAAGCAGCAGACGGAAGGTCATCCTCATCCTGAAGAAGCTGAAATGATCATAAATTTTAGCCTCCGAGTCACTTGACAAACGGCACAACAGGCACGCTCTGCCTTTCGTGTTCCCTCTGTTCTGTAAGCACCACTCAAACACACAAACGGTGAGAGCCCTCAGGCTGCAGGTGTGGGTGGGGCCATGTTGACGTGAATAGCTTGCAAACAGATGAACTTGTCCCTTCATTTAGTCTTCCTCTTCTTGTTCTCCTCAAGTGCACCGCAAATTTTTCCCCTCCTCTTTAATTTCCCACGTGGGCAGAAAACTGGACCATCCAGTTACCAACAGACAAAATCATACGCGGTAGACTGCAGCTCACTGAACGACCCATGGAGAGATTATTATGTAATGCCAGATACTACCGTTCTAACGTTCTCCTTCTGAAGCTCAAGATCCATAACAAGATCCCAAGATCTGAAACAAGTAACGTGATGTTTCTGTTGGCTGCTGTGAGATTATACACCACCACCATGCCAGTGTACCTGCAGGGCTGAAAATGATCCACCACCCACATAGTACCTGCTCTGGGGTGGTCCTGACCATTGAAGAACAGGTGGACTACAGATGGACTACAGTCTGAAACTGTACAACTACAGAGTGCCCACTGGAGCTGGTAGAATGGACTATGGGTGTAGGTAATAGAATATAAAGGAAGTTGATTAGGCATGAAGTCCGGAGTACACTGAAAGCGAAAGTCAGCTGGCTGGTTGATAAAGATCACAGTCAAATGTGAAATTTGATATGATAATAATGGGATCTAATGAATGCTGCCCTCAGAGCTTGTAGGTATAAAGTGTCACCTGGCCAAAAGGCAGCTTCCCAGCAGTTTCATAATTTGTTCAATATATAAATGAGATCTTGCCAGGTAAAACTCTGACTCTGTATCTAGTTGATATCTATGGATATTAATTAGATTTCAGATTTTTAAGCTAATTATAAGCTTATTTAATTTGGTTCCAGACATTTTTACTTAAGTAATTTTAGTAAGTTAAATTTTCTCACTATATTCACAGATAATTGTACTTATTTTAAGAAAAATACTGGAAACAAACCATTGTCTTCCAATATAGTAAGAAAATGTGGCTGCTAAAATCATTTTAAACAAGCAAAGAAGTTTGGAAAAACAAGTTAAATAATCTTAAAATGAGCTAAATACAATATTTTAAAATATATTAACTAGATATAGATCATTTTACTTGCCAATATATCTATTTTTACAGTGGTAAGTGTAGATAATAGTGTACACTTAAAAATGTGTATAAACCTAATTTAGATATGGTGTATATTTCCATTTGATAAAAATTTGTTACCTTTTTTGAAATTGTTGCTTTTAACTGTGTATTCGTATTATAGATAACCAAAGCAACAGTGGTGTAACAATGTGTATATTCTGGTAATTTATTGTTCAATCTTGTTCAAATATTTTATTTTTGTTTTTTTGTTTTTTTGCTTTAAAAGGCTACTTTTAAACTTGGTGTACCACAGGGTTTAATTCTGGGCCCTCTGCTGATCATGGGACAGAACAGTAGGTAATAGTGCTCACTACATATGCAAACATTTGACAGGGAGCCATTTTTTTTTTTCATTTTGCTTCATAAGGTTATCATTCAAGGTGATGTGCTGCAAGGTTCCATTCTGGACCCTCTGCTGAGTTTACTTACTTATAGATTAATACCTGAATATGGTTTAAATCTTTTATTTATGAGGAATTTAGAGAAATGAGTTTGGCTGTGGGGTAAACATGTAAAAGCATTTTTTTTTCAGTAACTTATTTTTTTCTAGCTTTACAAGATTAGCCTTAAAGTTGCGCTGCTAAAGGGTTCCATTCTGGGCCCATTTCCTGAGGTTTGGACATTTTATTAAATGAGGTTGAATTGATTTAGACATTTTATTTTTGTTTCCAGGTTATCTTTAGAATTGTAGACTAACCTGATTATGGTTTGAAACCTTTATTGAAGTGGTTAAATGTACATACATGTGACCTGCTCAGTGGCAAACACCTTTTTTGGCTTTTACAAGATCAGCTTTATAGTTGGGGTGCCACAGGGTTCCGCTCTGGGCCCTCTGTTGGGGTTATTTCATTATAGACTAAACCGAATGCGGTTTGTACCTTTCATTTATGTGGATGAATGTAGTGAAATGAGTTCTGCTGTGGAAAAAAAAACCCATCAGAAATCATTTTCTTTTTTTGTTTTATATATATATTTTTTTTGTTGGTTCTACAAGGTTATCTTGAAGGTTGGGGTGCCACACAGTTTCACTCTGGACCTTCTGCTGGGCTCGATATAAACCTCAGTGAGGTGTGAACCTTTTTATAAATGAGGTTAAATATAGAGAAATGTGTTCTGCTGTAGGGTGACCATGTACATTAATTTTGTTTGTTTTATTAATTTATTTCTTTTACAGGTTATCTTTAGAGTTGTAGACTAACCTGAGTATGGTTGGAAACATTTATTGACATGGTTAATTGTACATACATGTGTCCTGTTCTGAGGCAAACATCGTTCTTGCTTTTACTAAATCAACTTTAAAGTTGGGGTGCCACAGGGTTCCATTCTAGGCCCTCTGTTGGGTTCATTTCGTTATAGAGTAACCTGAATAGGGTTTATTCATACCTTCCATTTATGTTCTTGAATGTGGAGTAAATGTGGTTTGCTGTGGGCGAACATCTTAAACGCATCTGTGTAACATCAGTTAAAAATAATGACTGTGATTAGGCTGGTATTAAAGGTAATTTGGCCGGTCGGGCTGTATGATTGAAAGGTTGACTTGAAAGGAAGATGTTACGGAGCACATTATTTGGGTGTGGCTATCTTTGTTTGGGGTGTGAAGAATCACCGCTGAGACAAGGCAAAGTATCGCACCATCAGCAATAAGTAATAGTGCAGCAGGACATTAGAGCTCTAATAACGTGTTCAGACCTTTGACACTGCAGGTGTATCTTTCCGTTAACCTTCAGGCTTGAAATTGAGCAACCTGTAATCATCATTCGGTAACTCTGTCTTAAAAAAAAAAGGACCTGAAATGAGTTCTGTGGAGTGATGTCATAAAACAGCTGCTTTTGGTTCTCTATATAACCTCTGAAAAATAAGGGAACACCCCTTAGATCTGCCTTTAACCTAGAGCAATTACTTTTCAATTTTAAACCTAAGCCCAGTCCTGAACCAAACCCCACTGGAAGTCTAGACACCCTCACCCTGGTCTTAATCTTAACTCAAATCCAAATTTTAATCCCAGATTTACCATCAACCAAAAGTCTAAACCTTACCCTCACCTTAGTCCTAATCTTAACCAAAATCTCAACCCAGATTCTAACCTTATCTTTCATCCTTGTCCAAATACTAAAACCAGTATTAACCTTAATCTAAATTCTAAACCTAATGCTCACCCTGGTCTTCACCTAAATCTCAATCCAAATTTGTAATTTTGTTTTCTGAAATGTTTATTTGTTTTGCACGTCTCAGCTACCATACTACTCTTCGGCTGTAATGCAATACGCACGACTAGGCCAGACGCTTGCGGTAAAAGCCTGGATTAAGGCTTTGTGACAAAAAGGAAATTCCAACAACGGAGCCAAAATGCAGTCCAGGGTCGGAAGCATCCAAAAAGGAGTCAAAAATGAAAAACAAGGCAAAAACACGGAATACCAGCAAAGAGAAACACAGGCAAGGATCAAACACTTGGAAAGCTGCGGTGAACTGTGGTCACTAAAAGGTCTCAGTAATCAGCAAACTGGGGTGCTGGAACGGAGAGGTGGTCTGTTGGTTGGTTGACGGCGAGGAAGCCACATGATCCCCACAAGTATTCTGGAAGCTGGAGTCTGGGTTGTGTTTGGTGAGTAGAGTATTGTGGATTACATGACCCATGGCCTGACCCAAGCAATGGTGGGCAACGATGCCCTTGCGAAGCCATGTTCGAAAGATCCAGATCCAAATAAGATGATTAACATTCCCACCGTGAGTCAAAACGGCTGTCCAGACAAGTCCACGGTTAAGGTTGAAGACCAGGGTAGAGTGCCAACATGTTCAAGAAAACAAACACAGCCTGGTGAATCCTCTGAAGGGTAAACAGAGCTGAGAAAAGGCTGTCTGGTTCTCAGTAATCGCTCCAGGCTAGGCCTTCAGGTGGATACATGGAGAGCCTTGCCAAGGCTTGGCAGCTATTTGTGATATGAGGAACCTCCCAGGTTAATTTGTTGGTACAAACCTGTCACGCTATCTTCTCTCGAGGCTTAATTGGACATACAGTCATTTTTTTGCAGTCAATTCTTATTCTGATTTCTGTCCATCAAAGAGGGCCTTGTTGGTAGACTAGCGATTCCTGTGTTGGCTACAAACGTACATACAGCACCAGTCAAACGTTAGTAGGGTTGTTGTATTACTGTCCACTTTATAGAACAACAAAAACACCAAAATCCAAAAACGTATGACGTCAACTGACACTATCTTCTGGTCTAGATTCTCCATTTTCCTCATCCACTGGAATTCATGCTTGGAATTCACCACCATTTCTAGCATCTCAAACGGAAGCCTTCAGAGCAGGAGACGGTATGTATGAATGAGGGCGTTGTCACCTGCACAATCACAAACCATGTGATTGACATGCAGTGACAAAGTGAAGCTTCGGCCACAATGGACATCCCTTGTGTTCCGAAGGTGCATGTCCTTTGTTTTCTTTGTCTGAACTTGAAACCAGATTCTTATCCTCCCAAGCACTCTCTCCCTCACTCATCGCTTTTGATTCCAGAGCATGTCTAGCATCAGCCACAGTCGCGTACACCTGCCGCAGTGATCAGGAGATTAGCTTACTCTTACATGGCCTCCACGATCAGCTCATTTAGACAGTGAACCTGCACTTGTTGTTGAGGCAGGGCTCACCATAGAAGGCTGTGTGTATCTGGGATTAGCTCTGAAACAGAGAGGCTTTTGCTTATAGAAGTGCAAGACAAACAAAAGCTGAGCACATTCGGCTGACATGCAATGACAGAGTGAGACAAAGAATGCACATCCATCACAATCAGGGCGTACACAGTTCAACCTGAACCCAGAGAACCACCAGTTAGGACACACCTACCAATTCCACCAATATCACATGTAAAGGCTTAGATGGACTTAGATAGGAATTCAGGGTTGTTCACAGTGGTGGTGAATAGAACCAGACGTCCACCTCTAAAAGCTCCCTCATGGTTAAGAATACGCTGCCTGATGTCTGAGACGCTGTTTGATAAGAAAGCTTACTATATCCAGGTTTCCCAGATCTTCCCATCATCAGCATTCCATATAGACACTCAGAACACCTGTGTAGGTTCACTGGTGGTTTAGTTTCAAGTTTGTTTCAGTTTTTTTTTTTGTTTGTTTGTTTGTTTTCAAGGTTTTTTTCTTTTAGGCAACATGTCAGGACATTTATGCATTGAAGTGTTGATACTCTACAGCAGGACAACACTATATACATACTACACATATTAAAATAAAGAGATATAAAAGTTTTATTATATAAATACAAAATACACAAAATATACACAAAATACAGAATATACAAAGACAGGAGGGATCTGTCGAAATTCTGATAGGTACATTTATTAGACAAGAATAGTCTGAAAGATAGCGGAGATGTAATATAAATATGAATATTTATATTTATTTCTGTTGTTTAAAGTGTCTCAGTGATGTTGTCAATAGCGATTATATATATTAAGTGTATTTTAGATTAGTATTTTTATGTTTAGATAGTAGATAAAATGAGAGTGTTATAGGCATGGGGAACTCTGGTTCCCAGACCTAATATCCAAAGGTAGACTGTTCGGTATGAAAAGACTCGATCACCCCTTAGCTACAGACGAGACCAAGGAACAGTCTACAGTGACTGGTCAGGAGACCTCAGAGACCGTGGAGCAGTATATAGGCAGGGTAAGTCATTGATATATGATGGTGGTTTCACATGTAATGCTTTAAAGAGAAACAAAAGTAGTTTGATATTGATCCTGTAATAGACAGGAAGTCAATGGAGTTGAGCTTAAACTGAAGTGATAGGTGCTTTCCTAGTACCAACTGCAATCATGCCAATAAACTCCTGTTTATGCCCAAGTACAGCGAGTTTCACCAATCTAGACGAGTAGATATAAAAGCATGAAAGAAATTAATTGATTTTTAAAATTTCTCTTGGAAAAAAGAGCTTGATGGAAGTAAACTGCAGATCAAATCCAAAGTCTTGACCAAAGATGACACCAAGAGTTTTGACATTGGGTTTAACATAATTAGATAAAATTTTTCAGACACATTTCCTAGAAATCTAGAGAGCCCGAAAAGACGAATTTCTGATTTATGTTTATTTAATTGGAGAAAATGACTGGCTATCCATAATTCTATATAATTAAGGCATTCACAAAGATGACTTATGGCGCTTAGGTCAGTTGCTTTCAAAGGCAAAGAAAGCTGGCAGGCTGCACATATAATGGAAAAAGAACTGGCCCTAAAACGGAACCTTGTGGGACCCCACATGCAAGGTAGGCCATACAGTTTCCAACTTCAAGATCTGAACCAGTGTAAGACTCATATAGACCAACCATAACCTCAAGGTGTTTAATGTCTAAGGCAGCACTAAGGTCTTACGGCATCAGTACTGCACGGTTTCCAGATTCACCAGCCAGCTATAAATCATTTGGAGCTCTTTATACCGCTGGTAACATTCTGTACAAGTTCAGAGCTGCCCTCTACTTCAGCGGGTGAAAACCAGCCGTTCGCTTCACCCTCGGGCCATCCTTGCCTGCACCCAGGAAGAGATCCAGAACCATACTGACGAGTGATACAGCTTCACTCATCTGTAGAGCTTAGTGTGTAGTTAGTGTGTAGTTGGTAGGAGTCCCAAAAAAACAGTGTCGTAATACCAAACCATGGATTTATTTATCCCCCTGATTAACACATGACAGAACGCCCTCACGTCCAGGTTCTTCTTCTTGTTCGTTATTGTTATTCCTCTGCGTTCCTGGTGATGGGAAAGAGAAGTGGCTGTGACCGATACGGGAGGTTACAATTCCTACCATTAGCTAGCTAACCTGGCTAACCCAGCTGGCCCTTTGTGGGCACCCCTGATATGGGCTTTGAGTTTTATTGGGTGTTTCCTGCTATGTCCCCAAGCGTCCAGTTCTCAGGGCTGACGGAGATAGCTAGCTAGCTAAGGCTAGCTGGGATGCACGGGAATGGGGCTAACGTGAAACATGAAGACGTGGGTCAGCAGCAAGGATTTTTGAGGGCGATTAGAACCGGAAATAGTTATTACATCACACGTAGCATCATTAATTAATTAGCATATCTGCTTATTATAGCGGGGGGATGTGGGAAGGCGGTCCAAGGCTGGAGGTGTTAGAGCAGCCTCAATAGGCCCCTGTAGTACATTGGTAAGTATGTAAACAGCTACATTAACGATGCAGCCTGTCGTCTACACGATCACATGACCAAATAGCAAGCATATCTGCACCCTAGGGGCTGAAAGAGTTACTTCTCCGCTCTGAGTGTTGATGTGTGGTGGTAACTGAGTCACCCATGCCGTCACCCATGCCGTTACACAGCGACTGTGATATACAGGGCATTGAAGATGGAACGTTGCTGGGTCTTTCAGCATGACAATGATCCCAAACACACTGCTCGGGCAATGAAGGAGTGGCTCCATAAAAACCATCTCAAGGTCCTGGAGTGGCCTAGCCCGTCTCCAGACCTCAACCCTGCAGAAACTTTGTGGAGGGAGTTGAAAGTCCGTGTTGCCCAGCAACAGCCCCAAACCATCACTGCTCTAGAGGAGATCTGCATGGAGGAATGGGCCGGAATACCAGCTACAGCGTGTGCACACCTGGTGAAGACCTACAGGAAACGTTAAGTATTGAGTTAAACTTTTTTTTATTTACCAAATGCTTTTTTATTTTCCACCATAATTTACAAATAAATTCTTTAAAAATCCTACAATGTGATATTCTGGATTTTTTTTTTCATTTTGTCATCATAGTTGAAATGACAGATCTCTCTCATCTTTCTAAGTAGGAGAACTTGCAAGGTTTGGTAGAACGTTCCTCCACAGTCCCTAACGTAAGTGTGAGGTACAAACTTCAGGCTAAAGTACCGGCTAATTATTTTATATACCATAGTGACAGGAGAGTCTAACTAAAATTGAAATGACTAGCAGGTTCAGTACCACTTCAGAATAAGACTAGCCTTATAGATGGTTTATAAATGGGTTATTATTAATTGGGTAATAAACATCTAGAACCATTAATAAGCAGCTACAGCCGTGAACTGTTGTGAAGTCACACTCATATATACTCAGCTTTTGATGTGTACTGATCTTCCTGGTGTTCCCCATCAGTCTATTATCCTATTCATCAGATGGAACAGTTTAATTTTGCCCTTTAATGAATGTGTTATAACTGCTTATTAAGTGCTTGAGGTAAATACGAGCCTGTAATAAGCCACTCATACAGTAAGGGTGGTCTTATTCTGAAGAGGCTCTGCAGGTTCTAGCTAATACGCTAAGAAAAAGAGATACCAGGTTCACGGTGGCGGTGGTACTACGCTGGAGTGCCCCTGCTTCTGTCACTGGTGGCCAGGGTGGATGCTGAGCAAGTGGACGAGGTTCTGGACTTGGATTGATGGCCATCATCGTCCTCCAGCTCATCATCGTCCTCGTCTGTGAAGAAGAGTCAGAGTGGGTCTATATCAGGACTCTACAGCAGTGAACAGTCTGAGGAGGGGGAATCAGAGACAGACGGATGAACCCACGCGGAGTTTAAGTGCATGTCTCCTATAGATCCTGTTCTAATCTGGACAGTGTTGTGAAGGTGTAGACGATGTATAAATCCCGCCCCCCACTCTCTCTCTCTCTCCTTCCCTCTCCCTATCTCTCCCTCTCTCTCTATCTCTCTCTTTCTGTCTCTCTCTCCCTCTTACCCTCCCTCTCTCTCTCTCTCTCTCTCTCTTTCTGTCTATGTTTCTCTCCCTCTCTCTCTTACTCACTCTCTTTCCCTCCCTCTCTCTTTCTCTACCTCTCTCTTTCAGTCTCTCTCTCCCTCTCTCTCTTTATCTCTTTCTTTCTCTCCCTCTTTCTCTCTTTATCTCTCTTTGTCCCTCGCTCCCTCTGTCTCTCTCTCCGTCCTACCCTATCTATCTCTCTTTCTGTCTCTCGCTCCTTCTCTCCCTCTCCCACCCTCTCTCTTTTTCCTGTCTCTCTCTCACTCTCTCTCCTGCCCGCTCTCTTTTTCTCCCTTTCTCCCTCCCTCTCTGTTTAACTCTCTCTTTCTGTCTTTTGCTCCCTCTCTCTCTCTCCTTCCTTCTCTCTCTCTTTCTCCCTCTCTTTCTCCTGCCCTCTCTCTTTTTCTCCCTCTCTCTTTAACTCTCTCTTTTTCTCGCTCCCTCCTTCCCTCTCTTTTTCTGTCTCTCTCTCCCACTCTCTTCATCTCTCTCTTTTTCTCCCTCTCTCTTTACAGGGGCATGTGCCGCTAGCTGTGGTGAATTTGGCGGTGTTGGTTCCTCTGATGGCACCGTGCAGCAGTGTAGCGCACAGACACACAGATGCCGGGCGAGCCTGAAGCGCTTGTGTGGTAGCCCCTTTAGGAAGTGACCCTGGTCCCTGTGAGTTCCAACAGGCCCTCAGTCCCTGTGGAGGAGTAACGTTAACCTCCACACACCCTGACCTGGTTCCGTCACCACTCCGTCCTTCTTTTGATGTTTAGCGTGTGTTTATTTAACATTATATTGTAAAAACAAGTGTATTCATATCCGGCGATGCGTTTTCATAAGAATCTCGGAAAGCTTTATCACCTAATAATTTCTCAAGGGAATTGGACATGTACACCTGTAGTGCCAGTTCTGGAAAGTTCCTTGGAAAGCTTATTAGCCTGTACCATTCCCAAGTCAATCCCTTTCTGTTTCACGTCAGAACTAGAAAAGTGTACGGCCTGAGGAAAGTGCAGAGCGATTGCGCAGCTGATGCTTGTTGCTGGCTAATTGCCAAAGTGTTCCTCGAAATGGTCTGTGTTGACCAAACCGAAGTACAGGCACGTGCTTCTCCACCCATTTATTCTTACTGGGGGACAAAAATCTGAATTTAATCGGAATTAAATAAAAAACGTACGTTAGATTAAAAAGCTGAACACTGAGGGGACGGGCTACGTGCTGAACTCCATGCATTGTCAAGTAAGACAGTTTTCCCAATGGCTCAGAAACCACTGCTATCCCTCAGAGGGCAGTAGACAGTCTGAGCACCTTCACATTTCCTGGAGTCAACATCAGTGAAGATCTCGCCTGGTCTCCTAACACAAAACAAAACCGGTCCAGAAGGCACAACAGCGGCTGCTTGAGCTGTGAAGGCCCAGGAAAACTGGCATGCCAGCTGGAATTCTGAGGAACCTCTACAGGTGCTTCACTGACAGTGTTCCCTGTTCACTTCAGTCTGTGTTTGAAGAAAGACACAGCCAGTGGGAGTTCATTCCACCATGTGGGAGCCGGGACACAGAAGAGTCTGGACGCTTGTCTTTCATGTGTCTTCAGGGATGGTGGGTCGGGTCGAGCTGTACCTGAAGCTCAAAGGGCTCAAGGTACAGATCGACACTTAACCATTACCATTAGGTAGGGAGGGGCCGGTCCATTCTTGGCTGTGTAGGCGAGCATCAGAGTTTTAAATGCGGGTGATGCGGGTGCGGGTGCAGGAAGTCAGTGAAGGGAACGCAGCAGTGGAGTGACGTGGGTGAACCTGGGAAGACTGAGAATGAGTGGAGCTGCTGCATTCTGGACCAGCTGAAAGAGCCTGATGGCCCAAAGAAGAAGACCAGCCAGGAGCGAGTTGCAGTAGTCTAGCCTTGAGATGACCAGAGACTGGACAAGCAGCTGGGTGGGCTTCTAAGAGAGGAGGGGTCGTATCCTCCGGATGTTGTAGAGGAGGAATCTGCATGACCGATAACTGAGCATTCAGAGTCACACCAAGCCTTCCGGAATCCTCAGTCGGGGTGATCAAGGAGTTCCCGAATGAGATGGCGTGGTCATGGTGAGGACCTGTAGTGCTGGGGATGAACAGCAGCTCATTCCTGCTGGGATCGAGTTTAAGGTGGTGAGCTGTCATCCATGAGCAGATATCAGTCAGGCATGCTGAGATGTGATTGTATATCTGTGTGTCAGATGAAAGAAGGGAACACATGGCCTAAAAGGCAAGTTTCCCAGTCCAGTGTCATACCCCAGGCAATGGGCATCATTGGCGAAGTTGGCGGAGCAGAGCTTCTGTAGGAGAGCTGAAGGAGGGGTTGCATTTGTTTTGCCGTAGAGTTCAAATATCAACCATATCAATCGTTCTCCAGAAACGCTACCTGCACTGTGACCTGCATCATTTGGTAGCGTTGCGATTAACAGCGTTCGTCTTCGTCGCACAAATTTGACCTCCAAGGAAAGGCCCTCCAGGTATCACCAGAATATGCTGCATGTATTATACCCAACAAGTCATTAACGTCGTTTTCGGCATGTCAAGGCAGTTATCATGAACCTGAACGTCTCATGAATTCCCAGGAGTTAACACAGTTTCCAGTCCCCAATTATCAGGTGTGCTTGTGCTTGTTTTGGCTGAGCTAAGAATTTATCTAAGAATTTAGCTCAGCCTATAAACCGCTGCTAAGATAATGACAGAGCAACACGGAGAGCATCCCAGCCACAAACAGAGCCATAACATCTGGACTAGAAGAAACAAAGATCCAACAAAAGAGCATAAACACAGAGCGAACATCTCCAGCTCCCAGACTATACAGGGGAAAGGCCCAGACACACCAACAAACACCACAACACGGCTGAAACACGGCTACACAAAGGCGGCCTAAACAGGAAAAATTGACTCAACACAGGGAATAATGCTGATTCGGAGGGCGGACAGTAAGTGGGAGTAAAGACAAGAGAAGGCAGAGCTTGGAAGCATTTAGAGATTAAAGTGATGATAGAAAACGAGGGCAGTGTTTTGATGTACGACTTAAGAAAGAGTGTGATGACACCAGCTAGCATCTTTGATTAACACAGAACACAGAACAAAAGTCGTTATAGAGCGAACAGTTTCACGAGAAAGCTTGTTGCTGGCTGATTGCCAAAGTGTTCCTCGAAATGGTCTCTGTTGACCAAACCGAAGTACAGGCACGTGCTTCTCCACCCATTTAGTCTTACTGGGGGACAAAAATCTGAATTTAATCGGAATTAAATAAAAAACGTACGTTAGATTAAAAAGCTGAACACTGAGGGGACGGGCTACGTGCTGAACTCCATGCATTGTCAAGTAAGACAGTTTTCCCAATGGCTCAGAAACCACTGCTATCCCTCAGAGGGCAGTAGATAGACTGAGCACCCTCACATTTCCTGGAGTCAACATCAGTGAAGATCTCGCCTGGTCTCCTAACACAAAACAAAACCGGTCCAGAAGGCACAACAGCGGCTGCTTGTCCTGTGAAGGCCCAGGAAAACTGGCATGCCAGCCGGAATTCTGAGGAACCTCTACAGGTGCTTCACTGACAGTGTTCCCTGTTCACTTCAGTCTGTGTTTGAAGAAAGACACAGCCAGTGGGAGTTCATTCCACCATGTGGGAGCTGGGAAACAGAAGAGTCTGGACGCTTGTCTTTCATGTGTCTTCAGGGATGGTGGGTCGGGTGGAGCTGTACCTGAAGCTCGAAGGGCTCAAGGTACAGATCGACACTTAACCATTACCATTAGGTAGGGAGGGGCCGGTCCATTCTTGGCTGTGTAGGCGAGCATCAGAGTTTTAAATGCGGGTGCGGGTGCAGGAAGTCAGTGAAGGGAGCGCAGCAATGGAGTGACGTGGGTGAACCTGGGAAGACTGAGAATGAGTGGAGCTGCTGCATTCTGGAGCAGCTGAAAGAGCCTGATGGCCCAAAGAGGAAGACCAGCCAGGAGCGAGTTGCAGTAGTCTAGCCTTGAGATGACCAGAGACTGGACCAGCAGCTGGGTGGGCTTCTAAGAGAGGAGGGGTCGTATCCTCCGGATGTTGTAGAGGAGGAATCTGCATGACCGATAACTGAGCATTCAGAGTCACACCAAGCCTTCCGGAATCCTCAGTCGGGGTGATCAAGGAGTTCCCGAATGAGATGGCGTGGTCATGGTGAGGACCTGTAGTGCTGTTTCCCAGTCCAGTGTCATACCCCAGGCAATGGGCATCTTTGGCAAAGTTGGTGAAGCAGAGCTTCTGTAGGAGAGCTGAAGGAGGGGTTGCATTTGTTTTGCCGTAGAGTTCAAATATCAACCATATCAATCGTTCTCCAGAAACGCTACCTGCACTGTGACCTGCATCATTTGGTAGCGTTGCGATTAACAGCGTTCGTCTTCGTTGCACAAATTTGACCTCCAAGGAAAGGCCCTCCAGGTATCACCAGAATATGCTGCATGTATTATACCCAACAAGTCATTAACGACGTTTTCGGCATGTCAAGGCAGTTATCATGAACCTGAACGTCTCATGAATTCCCAGGAGTTAACACAGTTTCCAGTCCCCAATTATCAGGTGTGCTTGTGCTTGTTTTGGCTGAGCTAAGAATTTATCTAAGAATTTAGCTCAGCCAATAAACCGCTGCTAAGATAATGACCGAGCAACACGGAGAGCAACCCAGCCACAAACAGAGCCATAACATCTGGACTAGAAGAAACAAAGATCCAACAAAAGAGCATAAACACAGAGCGAACATCTCCAGCTCCCAGACTATACAGGGGAAAGGCCCAGACACACCAACAAACACCACAACACGGCTGAAACAAGGCTACACAAAGGCAGCCTAAACAGGAAAAATTGACTCGACACAGGGAATAATGCTGATTCGGAGGGCGGACAGTAAGTGGGAGTAAAGACAAGAGAAGGCAGAGCTTGGAAGCATTTAGAGATTAAAGTGATGATAGAAAACGAGGGCAGTGTTTTGATGTACGGCTTAAGAAAGAGTGTGATGACACCAGCTAGCATCTTTGATTCACACAGAACACAGAACAAAAGTCGCTATAGAGCGAACAGTTTCACGAGAAAGCTTGTTGCTGGCTGATTGCCAAAGTGTTCCTCGAAATGGTCTCTGTTGACCAAACCGAAGTACAGGCACGTGCTTCTCCACCCATTTAGTCTTACTGGGGGACAAAAATCTGAATTTAATCGGAATTAAATAAAAAACGTACGTTAGATTAAAAAGCTGAACACTGAGGGGATGGGCTACGTGCGGAACTCCATGCATTGTCAAGTAAGACAGTTTTCCCAATGGCTCAGAAACCACTGCTATCCCTCAGAGGGCAGTAGACAGACTGAGCACCTTCACATTTCCTGGAGTCAACATCAGTGAGGATCTCGCCTGGTCTCCTAACACAAAACAAAACCGGTCCAACAGCGGCTGCTTGTCCTGTGAAGGCCCAGGAAAACTGGCAGGCCAGCCGGAATTCTGAGGAACCTCTACAGGTGCTTCACTGACAGTGTTCCCTGTTCACTTCAGTCTGTGTTTGAAGAAAGACACAGCCAGTGGGAGTTCATTCCACCATGTGGGAGCCGGGACACAGAAGAGTCTGGACGCTTGTCTTCCATGTGTCTTCAGGGATGGTGGGTCGGGTCGAGCTGTACCTGAAGCTCGAAGGGCTCGAGGTACAGATCGACACTTAACCATTACCATTAGGTAGGGAGGGGCCGGTCTCTTCTTGGCTGTGTAGGCGAGCATCAGAGTTTTAAATGCGGGTGCAGGTGCAGGAAGTCAGTGAAGGGAGCGCAGCAGTGGAGTGACGTGGGTGAACCTGGGAAGACTGAGAATGAGTGGAGGTGCTGCGTTCTGGACCAGCTGAAAGAGCCTGATGGCCCAAAGAGGAAGACCAGCCAGGAGCGAGTTGCAGTAGTCTAGCCTTGAGATGACCAGAGACTGGACCAGCAGCTGGGTGGGCTTCTAAGAGAGGAGGGGTCGTATCCTCCAGATGTTGTAGAGGAGGAATCTGCATGACCGATAACTGAGCATTCAGAGTCACACCAAGCCTTCCGGAATCCTCAGTCGGGGTGATCAAGGAGTTCCCGAATGAGATGGCGTGGTCGTGGTGAGGACCTGTAGTGCTGGGGATGAACAGCAGCTCAGTCCTGCTGGGATCGAGTTTAAGGTGGTGAGCTGTCATCCATGAGCAGATATCAGTCAGGCATGCTGAGATATTATTGTATACCTGTGTGTCAGATGATAGGAAGGAACACATGAGCTCAAAGACCTAAAAGGCAAGTTTGCCCTAGTTTGCCCTAGGCAATGGGCATCTTTGGCGAAGTTGGCGGAGCAGAGTTTCTGTAGGAGAGCTGAAGGAGGGGTTGCATTTGTTTTGCGGTAGAGTTCAAATATCAACCATATCAATCGTTCTCCAGAAACGTTACCTGCACTGTGACCTGCATCATTTGGTAGCGTTGCGATTAACAGCGTTCGTCTTCGTTGCACAAATTTGACCTCCAAGGAAAGGCCCTCCAGGTATCACCAGAATATGCTGCATGTATTATACCCAACAAGTCATTAACGTCATTTTCGGCATGTCAAGGCAGTTATCATGAACCTGAACGTCTCATGAATTCCCAGGAGTTAACACAGTTTTCAGTCCCCAATTATCAGGTGTGCAACACGGAGAGCAACCCAGCCACAAACAGAGCCATAACATCTGGACTAGAAGAAACAAAGATCCAACGAAAGAGCATAAACACAGAGCGAACATCTCCAGCTCCCAGACTATACAGGGGAAAGGCTCAGACACACCAACAAACACCACAACACGGCTGAAACAAGGCTACACAAAGGCAGCCTAAACAGGAAAAATTGACTCAACACAGGGAATAATGCTGATTCGGAGGGCTGACAGTAAGTGGGAGTAAAGACAAGAGAAGGCAGAGCTTGGAAGCATTTAGAGATTAAAGTGATGATAGAAAACGAGGGCAGTGTTTTGATGTAAGGCTTAAGAAAGAGTGTGATGACACCAGATAGCATCTTTGATTCACACAGAACAAAAGTCGCTATAGAGCGAACAGTTTCACGAGAAAGTGGACTATATGCTCAGTAAGGTAGTAGAAGTAGTAATAGTTTCAGAGAAAATAGTCACTATACAGTCAACAGAGCATAATGTCACACAAAACAGTGAACTATACAGTGAACCTAGTATACTTTTACTCAAAATAGTGCACTATACTGTGGATCTAGTGTAGTTTCACCCAAAACAGTGCACTATACTGTTAATCTAGTGTAGTTTCACCCAAAATAGTGCAGTATACAGTGAACCTAGTATACTTTTACTCAAAATAGTGCACTATACTGTGGATCTAGTGTAGTTTCACCAAAAACATTGCACTATACTGTTAATCAAGTGTAGTTTCACCAAAAACAGTGCACTATACTGTTAATCTAGTGTAGTTTCACCAAAAACAGTGCACTATACTGTTAATCAAGTGTAGTTTCAGCAAAAACAGTGCACTATACTGTTAATCTAGTGTAGTTTCACCCAAAACAGTGCACTATACTGTTAATCAAGTGTAGTTTCAGCAAAAACTGTCACATCTGAGGCTGCTGTTTCCCCTCCTGGCCCACAGAGGTCACCCTCACCAGAATTTTAGTCCTGAGTTTCCCACCTGATTGCAATCAGAGGCCATTTTGTATCTTTAAAACCTCCATGTTGTCCTTTGTCCTGTGCGAAGTCTTGTATCGGTTTAACCTACATTTCTGAGCGGTTCTTTGTATGTGCTGTGTTTTCTGGTTCGACCCTTGCTTTGTTTACGGGTTGTGTTTTTGGATCTTGGTTTTGTGGCTGCTCTGTTGCTTGTTTCTATTGGACGGATTTTCTGGTTTTGAACTTGGATTGTCTTTGGACTTTGGATTTATACTCATTAAAACCTGCACTTGACTCCTCACCCTGCTTGTGGATCCGGTTCGTGACAAAAACAGTGCACTATACTGTTAATCAAGTGTAGTTTCAGCAAAAATAGTGCACTATACTGTTAATCTAGTGTAGTTTCACCCAAAATAGTGCACTATACTGTGGATCTAGTGTAGTTTCAACAAAAACATTGCACTATACTGTTAATCTAGTGTAGTTTTACCCAAAACATTGCACTATACTGTTAATCTAGTATAGTTTCACTCAAAATGGTACACTATACAGTGAATCTAGTGTAGTTTCACCCAAAATAGTGCACTATACAATGAACCTAGTATAGTTTCACCCAAAATAGTGCACTATACAATGAATCTAATGTAGTTTCACCCAAAATAGTGCACTACACTGTGAATCTAGTGTAGTTTCATCCCAGACAGTGCACTATACAGTGAACCTAGCATACTTTCACCCAAAACAGTGCATTACATTCTGAATCTTGTGTAGTTTCACCCAAAATAGTGCACTATACAGTGAATCTAGTGTAGTTTCACCCAAAATAGTGCACTATACTGTTACTCTAGTACAGTTTCAGGTGGAAAATAGTGCATTATATAGTGAATAGAGTACCGTTGTATAGTTTTAAAGAAAACAAAAAATGGTAACTATACAGTAAATAAATTTCTATTGTTGCACAGAAATAGTGCACTATTAAATAAAATATTAAAATATTAAATATTATTGTCTTCAGGAATGGTCAGTCGAGTCGAGCTGTACTTGAAACTTGAAGGGCTCGAGGTACAGATCGATTCTTAACCATTACCATTAAATAGGGGGGGGGGGTGTCCAGTCTTGGCTGTGTAGGTGAGCATCAGAGTTTTAAATGTGGGTGATGTGGGTGCAGGTGCAGGAAGCCAGTGAAGGGAGCGCAGCAGTGGAGTGCCGTAGATGAACCTGGGAAGACTGAGAAAAAAA
The DNA here is from genome assembly GCA_024036415.1 of Prochilodus magdalenae. Classification (NCBI taxonomy): domain Eukaryota; kingdom Metazoa; phylum Chordata; class Actinopteri; order Characiformes; family Prochilodontidae; genus Prochilodus; species Prochilodus magdalenae. The sequence goes on along the minus strand of JAMWET010007376.1, from coordinate 76,119 downwards.
CTACCAATGCCTCAAAATTAACCTGCCCATACATTCTACCCAGCCAATTAAACTGGGTAGCCAATTAAAGTCTAGTACAACCCGAGTTACTAGATCATTAACTGCCATACAGCTCTGAGTCACTCTCATTTTCCAGCACGCTAAACGCCTAATGATTGGCTAAATGCCAGAGATGAGTATCTGTGATCATTTAAACATAAGACACACATGTGAGTCAGTCTGATGTGGCCAAACACGCTTGTGTTTGTGTAGAGTAGACCTGCAGTTTCACTAGCTGGACCCACCCCACTGAATATGCTGAATACTTTTCATAACTGTAATTACTTTCTGGTTTAAAGGTTAACTGGGACTGGAACACCCTTAGAAGTCACTATCATGCATGTAGAGTCATATACAATCACATTCAGACTGCCATAAAGAACATACACTGACTCATAACATGCCCAAATATTTCACTGTATAATCATAACTGAATTATACGTCAAAAAGAAAGTATATTATAGAGTAAAAAGAGCCAAACAAACCAGGATAACAAGAATAATAGTGCACTGTGTAGTGAATAAAGCACATTTAGAAACAAAGTGCTCTATGTAGTGAATAGAGCATAGTTTCAGAGATCATAGTGCACTATACAGTGAACAAGACATCGCTTCAGAGAATAGTGCACTGTGTGGTGAATAGTTTTGGAAAAAATCATGCACTATATAGAAAATAGAGTATAATTCCAGACATGATTCCAGAAAAGCATAGTTTCAGAAACAGTAGTGCACTATATAGTGAACAGAGCATAGTTTCAGAAACAGTAGTGCACTATGTAGTGAACAGAGCACAGTTTCAGAAACAGTAGTGCACAATGTAGTGAACAGAGCATAGTTTCAGAAACAGTAGTGCACTATGTAGTGAACAGAGCATAGTTTCAGAAACAGTAGTGCACTATGTAGTGAACAGAGCATACTTTCAGAAACAGTAGTGCACTATATAGTGAATAGTGCATAGTTTCAGAAACAGTAGTGCACTATCACTATCAGTAGTGCATGTAGTGAACAGAGCACAGTTTCAGAGAGCATAGTGCACTATGTAGTGAACAGAGCAGTTTCAGAGATCATAGTGCAACAGTGCAACAGACTGAGTCTGTTCTACAGTTTCTCATTAGGGCGAGTGTATAACTCTAAGCTCTAAATGTAGGTACTGTGGTATAGACTGAGTCTGTTCTACAGTTTCTCATTAGGGCGAGTGTATAACTCTAAGCTCTAAATGTAGGTACTGTGGTATAGACTGAGTAGGTGCACTAATGTTCTACAGTTTCTCGTTAGGTGCGAGTGTATAACTCTATAAGCTCTAAATGTAGGTACTGTGGTATAGACTGAGTCTGTTCTACAGTGTCTCATTAGTGAACAGAGCACAGTGAGAGCACAGTGTATAACTGAACAGAGCATAAGCTCTAAATGTAGGTACAGTTGGTACAGTAGACTGAGTCTGTTCTACAGTTGTTCTCATTAGGTGGAGTGTATAACTCTAAGCTCTAAATGTAGGTACTGTGGTATAGACTGAGTCTGTTCTACAGTATCTCATTAGGTGGAGTGTATAACTCTAAGCTCTAAATGTAGGTACTGTGGTATAGACTGAGTCTGTTCTACAGTATCTCATTAGGGTGAGTGTATAACTCTAAGCTCTAAATGTAGGTACTGTGGTATAGACTGAGTCTGTTCTACAGTTTCTCATTAGGTGGAGTGTATAACTCTAAGCTCTAAATGTAGGTACTGTGGTATAGACTGAGTCTGTTCTACAGTATCTCATTAGGTGGAGTGTATAACTCTAAGCTCTAAATGTAGGTACTGTGGTATAGACTGAGTCTGTTCTACAGTTTCTCATTAGGACGAGTGTATAACTCTAAGCTCTAAATGTAGGTACTGTGGTATAGACTGAGTCTGGTAAAAGCACACCATCCTTTAGACAATGTGCCGCATGAGTTGCTGCAGGCCTACTGAAATGCTCCCTCCAGCATTATGACTCATCGCGGAGATGCCATAACCCGTCTCTGTAATTGTTCACATGCACTCTTCAGCCACCATGCAAATGTTGCTTATACTGGCACACACACAAAGGAAAAGGCTCTGCTCGTCTTCAGATTTACTGGAGTGTTTGTGATTTTGGCACACACTTATCTGTCATCTTTCGAGTCTGTTGAAAGTTGGTTCTCAGTGAGTCAGCCTCAGGATCACCATTCAGACTGCTCCACCACTCCAGCTCCCAGATTGACACAGTTGGGCTTGAAGATGAAGCTGTAAGTGGGCTCCAGCATTGGCTTCACCATCAGCTTCACTCCAGAAACGAAGGCAGCTCCGACAGCATTAGGAGCTCCCTGCGTCTGGCTGATCTCATACTAAAGGTGTTCAGGCCTCAGTGTACCACTTCACTGTATTCCCAGTATGCCAAATATATACAGCTCTGGAAATGAATAGGAGACCACTTCAGGAACAGAAGGTGGGGTTCTAGCTGTACTGGCACGTACATTGAACATCTGGTTCATAAGAACAAGGTCAGGCACTACAGGTTCTCACCATGGTCTTGCCATCTCGTTCGTTCTTGGAGTGACTCTGGATGGCCAGTTACCGTTTTCAGCTCGGTCATGCAGATTCCTCCTCTACACCATCCGGAGGATACGACCCTTCCTCTCTCAGGAAGCCACCCAGCTGCTGGTCCAGTCTCTGGTCATCTCAAGCCTGGACTACTGCAACTCGCTCCTGGCTGGTCTTCCTCTACGGATCGACAGGCTCTTTCAGCTGGTCCAGAACGCTGCAGCTCGACTCATCTTCAATCTTCCAAAGTTCACCCACGTCACTCCATCCACTGCTGCGCTCCTTTCACTGGCTTCCTGTTACTGCCCGGATCAGATTTAAAACTCTGAGGCCTACAAAGCCAGGAATGGACCAGCGCCTCCCTAACTTATGGCCATGGTGAAGAGTGGATCTGTACCTTGAGCCCTTCCAGCTTCAAGTACAGCTTGACTCGACCCACCATCCCTGAGGACTCATGGAAGCCCAGACTCTGCTCTGTCCTGGCTCCCTGATGGTGGAATCAACTCCCACCGGCTGTCCGAACAGCGGAACCTCTCGCGGTCTTCAAGCACAGACTGAAGACTCGTCTCTGTGTAAAGCACTTCAGTGAGTGAGCTCTAGTAGAGGTGTATTTAATATGTATATGTAAATGTGATCATTTACCCTTAGATGCTCAAGACTCAAACTCAATTCCTCAATTCCTCTCTTCAACTGCTGCCTCAAGGCTACCAAAGCTGTAGCGCTTAGTTCACAGTTTTCCTTTCCACCTTAAAACACTCCCTTCCAGAATCAGACAGCATCAGTACAGCATTTGGTACAATAAGCTACACACGAGTTGTTCAATCTATAAAAAGGATGATTAACAAATGATTCTTTCAGTCAGTCATTTTTGGAGTTGGGTTAAATGTATTCAAGTGCTTGTAACAAACTAATGTAATTTTTTTGGTTGTTTTTTACAGTTTGTAGAAATAATCAATCAGTGTTTATTTGTATAGCGCTTTTTACAGTCAACGTTGTCTCAAAGCAGCTTCACAGAAAATCAATTTGTTATAGAAAAGAAAAGAAAAGGAAAGAAAAGAAAAACACAAAGTTAATGTATAGACATTTGAGGGTGGAGGGGTGGTGGAAAACCAGGTCCAACCCCTACCTTGAGCAAGCCAGAGGCAACAGTGGCGAGGAACGACTGCCCTTGAGTAAGGAGGAATCCTCGAGAGGAACCAGGCTCAAGGGCGGAACCCAACCTCCTCAGGTCAAACCCAGGTGAGGAGAGAAACACAGAACTAACAGGAGGAGGAGCTTAGAACATCTATTAGATCCGGTCTGATTAGGTCCAGTCTGATTAGATCCAGTCTGATTAGTCCAGGAGGGAGTAACTGCAAGATGGAGCTGACCCATAGAAAGAGTATGATCAGAGCCAGACGCTGGTCAGTGTAAGGTTATGGTCATGCCGGGTGAATAAACATGGCAGCAGACCCACGGTGGAGCAGATGCTCAGGTGCCTCTAGCCGCTCTGGGGGTTCTGATGTGATCACTCCGGAGAAAGGTCAATAATAAATAATAATATATAATAGTAAATACTACAAAAAATTCTACACAACTCAAAATACGACTCTGATTGAAAGAATCATTCATTCAAAGGGTCACACTTCCGGGTTCCTTTCCGAGCTTTCTCGCTCCACTAAACTCCATTACCCAGAATGCTCCACTCTGTGAAACATCTATTGCCTCCTGAGTGTTCCTCCTGCCTGTTTCTGATTGCTACGTGAGTTTGACCCTTGGCTCCGTTCCTGGTTTTGTCTTTTGCCTTCTCCTTTCGTATAGTTCACCACCTGGTTGGTCTTCCTTCAGCTGATAGTAGGAGGTGATTGTGGCCTGAGCCTGACTACGTGGCCTGCCTGATGTAATAAGGAGGTAGAGACAGGTTGCTGCAAGTGCTGAGGGGCTTCATCAGGGGCATTCCAATACTCACAGTCCGGATAGCAGGCAGGGGTCATGACACAGGCAGGCAACAGCAGAGGCATAAACAAAAACCAGGAGCCAGGAGACCAAGCAAGGATCAGATTCCAGGTTAGTGCACAGAGACTCCCCAAACTGCCTGGACAAACAGAGGGATAGTAGCCTTAATGAGTCTGTGATCAGCTGCAGGTGTGAGCAATGGGTGGGGCAGGTGGAGCCGGGGAGGAGCCAGCACATGGCAGATGTTGTGTGTAGTTCCCTGCAGGCCCAGGCGGGGGTAGTATAGGACACCTGAGTTATTCCGTTACATCACGTGTTGAAATCAAACGAATTTGACTTTGAATAAGTTTAGCTTTACTTTAATATCATTCCTCCACTTTTAATAACTTTTAAAAGGTACATGCATTAATTAGAAAATTAAAAATGCACATGTGTGGATGTAAGCAGTTACCAGGACAACAGGGAAAGTAACCATGAATAAAAATTAGGAATGTGTCTATGGGAATTTCTGACCATTCTTCCAGAAGCACATGTGTGAGGTCAGACACTGATGTTGGATGAGAAGGCCTGGCTCTCAGTCTCCGCTCTAATCCATCCCAAAGGTGTTCTATCGGGTGGAGGTCAGGACTCTGTGCAGGCCAATCCAGTTCCTCCACACCAGACTCGCTCAGCCATGTCTTTATGGAGCTTGCTCTGTGCACTGGTGTGCGGTCATGTTGGAACAGGAAGGGGTCGTCCCCAAACTGTCCCACAAAGTTGGGAGCATGGAATGGTCCAGAGTCTCTTGGTCTGCTGAAGCATTAAGAGTTCCTCTCACTGGAACTAAGGGGCGGAGCCTAACTCCTGAAAACCACCCCACACCATAATCCCCCTCCACCAAACTCTACACTCGGCACAGTGCAGTCAGACCAGTACCGTTCTCCTGGTACCACCAAACCCAGACTCGTCCATCAGATTACCAGACAGAGAAGCGTGATTGGTCACTCCAGAGAACACGCCTCCACTGCTCTAGAGTCCAGGGGCGGAGCTTTACACCACTGCGTTCCACGCTCTGCATTGCGCTTGGTGATGTAAGGCTGGGATGCAGCTGCTCGCCATGGAAACCCATTCCATGAAGCTCTACACACTGTTCCTGAGCTGATCTGAAGGACACATGAAGTTTGGAGGTCTGTAGTGATGGACTCTGTAGAAAGTTGGTGACCTCTGTGACCTATGACCCTCAGCATCCGCTGACCCCACTTTGTGGCTGAGCTGCTGTCGTTCCCAATCGCTCCCACTGTGTTCTAATCCCACTGACAGTGGACTGTGGAATATTTAGTAGGGGGGAATTTCACCACTGGACTTGTAGCACAGGTGGAGCATCCTATCACGGTACCACGCTGGAGTTCCCTGAGCTCCTGAGAGCGACCCGTTCTCTCACTAACGTCTGTAGGAGCAGTCTGCATGTCTAGGTGCTTGGTTTTATACACCTGTGGCCATGGAAGTGATAGGAACACCTGATTTCAATGATTTGGAGTGTAGTATGGGAGTGAATACTGCTGGCAATATACTATACTGCTTCGGCCAAGTATGACATACAGTAATTATGTAAGTGTAAATAGAATGATTACCGAATGTACGTAACTCCTGTGACCCAGGCTGTGATAACTGGGTTGTTTCTATAACTCAAAGAGCCGTTGACACTAATGCCTTGACACAGACTATTTAACCCTCAGCGCCTGACGTCAGAGCCTTCGTGTTTACCATGCCAGTAAGCACACATCATAAGAAAGGCCGAGCCTGTGCAGTAAAGCTGGCTCAGACAGGAAGACTCGTGACTAGGTAATCATTCAGATGCTGCCCTTTCAATGAACCCTTCAGTTGGTATGTACGGCTCTAATACATACTCCCTGCTCTGTGGGGGTCCTGTGGGGGTCCTGACCATTGAAGAACAGGGTAATACAGTACACAGAGAAACAGATGGACTACAGTCTGGACCTGTACACCTACAGAGTGCCCTATACGGTCAGTGGAGCTGGTAGAGTGGACACTGAGCTCTATTACAATGTAGGTTAGGTCTGTGTCTCTCAAGCCTGGAACAGCTACGAGTTTAAAACCCACCAGAATGTTTCTGTAAACATCTGAAACACTGTTAAAACATGACATCATCATCATCACGGTTCTGAATGACGGCCCAAACGAGCCAGGTGCCATAGTGAACGCACCAGTGGGCTACCAGCTATTGTACATGGCTTTCAGGCTGGCTTTGTGGTGCCATTAGTTTCTACGCTACTTTATCATTGGTGGAGGGAGTGGACGACCCAGTAGCAAACCCCGCCCCATTAACGCTGGGGTAAGTTGGCAGTTAAGTCTTGAACCCAATGTGTAAGACATAGAGGAAGAGAATGTAAAGCTACACCATCTCTCAGACTGATCCCCCAGCATTCCCATTAACCCCGACTGGACCAGCGTGGGAGACTGAGACTGTAACCGTAAACCGTATATAACACACACCTTCATTCCTCAAGCAGTTATCAGTGACGTTCCCAGCTCTCAGGTTCACAGGTTCACTCAGATGACTGGAAGTGTAGAGCGTGTAAAGGTAAACCCTTCATCAGTCTCTGCGTTACAGCAGTCCCACGCTCGACCTGATGCATTAAAGCCTTGCAGTTGGACTTGCTGTCTCAGTAATCACTGCCGCAAGACAGGATTAGCATGACTGACACACTGAAGGGTAGGAACGCATATGCGGTGCCAGCTGAAGTTCCTGACTCCTCCCCTAACCTTCAAATATAAAAGCATGATGACAACATCTGAGGAGACAACAGACTAAACTCGGTTCTACAGTTTCTCATTAGGTGGAGTGTATAACTCTAAGCTCTAAATGTAGATACTGTGGTATAGACTGAGTCTGCTCTACAGTTTCCCATTAGGTGGAGTGTATAACTCTAAGCTCTAAATGTAGGTACTGTGGTATAGACTGAGTCTGTTCTACAGTTTCTCATTAGGTGGAGTGTATAACTCTAAGCTCTAAATGTAGGTACTGTGGTATAGACTGAGTCTGTTCTACAGTTTCTCATTAGGTGGAGTGTATAACTCTAAGCTCTAAATGTAGGTACTGTGGTATAGACTTAGTCTGTTCTACAGTTTCTCATTAGGTGGAGTGTATAACTCTAAGCTCTAAATGTAGGTACTGTGGTATAGACTGAGTCTGTTCTACAGTTTCTCATTAGGTGGAGTGTATAACTCTAAGCTCTAAATGTAGGTACTGTGGTATAGACTGAGTCTGTTCTACAGTTTCTCATTAGGTGGAGTGTATAACTCTAAGCTCTAAATGTAGGTACTGTGGTATAGACTGAGTCTGTTCTACAGTTTCTCTTTAGGTCGACTGTATAACTCTAAGCTCTAAATGTAGGCACTGTGGTATAGACTGTCCTGTCTTATTAGCTGACCACAACAGGCCGTACAGCCTTAATGCTGATTATATGAATGGAATGGTGTGCTTGTGTGAAACTGGTTCATCACTGTCAAAAAAATAGTTGCTGGGTTTGACATCATGAGAAATATGAATGATTCACACGACTGCAGACCTCCAGCGAGCAGTGGTGTCCTCCATGAGTCATCCTGTTAGTGCTGCACCACACAGGACTACATGCACACAGACCGTTACCACGACTGTCCTTAACACCACGTCACCGTCACCAAACACTGCAGTGGTGTCGTACCAGACTGTCATGGAGTGACTCAGAATGGCAGCGGGTCATCTTCAGTGAGGCAGGCACCGTGGTCAGCACCAAGATGAACGGTTTGTTGTCACACGTCCAGAAGGCCTGGTGTCCCTCCACCTCCACACCTACCGCACCATCTGCAGGAACTGTGTGAGGATGTTCAAGCTGCATGGGATGGATTATCACAGGACACCATTAGGAACCTCTACAGCTCCATACCGAGACGTCTGGCGTGTTGGGTTAGCAAACACGGCAGCCCAACGCCATACTGGTCACCTTTATCTTCCTTCCCAATAGCACCGCACTTCCACACCTCCTTCTGGGAGCAGCTGTTCTTTAGACAATGAATAGACAATACATATTCCTGCAGTAATATTGTGCTGGTGTGGTGGATCAGACACAGCAGTGCTGCTGGAGTGTTGAGACACTGTGTCCACTCACTGTCCACTCTATTAGACACTCCTACCTTGCTGCTCCACCTTGTAGATGGACAGTCAGAGACGATAGCTCATCTGCTGCTGCACAGTGCAGTGTTGGTCATCCTCTAGTCCTTCATCGGTGGTCACAGGACGCCACCCACAGGACGCTGCCCCACAGGACGCTGCCCACAGGATGGATAGTTCTGCAGTGGGGGTCCTGCCCATTGAAGAACAGGGTAATACAGTACACAGAGAAACAGATGGACTACAGTCTGGACCTGTACACCTGTGTCAGAGTGCCCTGTATGCTCAGTGGAGCTGATACGTTGGACAGTGCGTGTGGGTACAGTGTGGGTGTTCCTAATAAAGTGCTAAGCGAGTGTCTGTGTCTGTGTGTGTGTGAAAACCACATCAGAGGAGCCGCATCATACATTAGGTAACACCTTCGCAGTGTGCGGTTGCTTTTGGCTGCAGTACTTGGAGCCAAACTACACGATCAGATCAGGTTAAGAGGAAATCAGACAAGCTGAGGCAGCACTGAACACTCTTCCAGTGGAGCCACTTACTAGGAAACGGGACGCTTCGGATTTATAGCGCCGTGTCGGGGGAAGATTGAGCCCACCCCCTGCTTTCCATAAACCTAGAGGCTCAGCCAGGACATGTTTTACTGTCTGACGTTTTCAGAGGCCATGTAAACAGGTCCAGATCAGAAAGGCCCTGCTGACATGTTGGCTGCCCGTGTTGGTTTTTGCTTCGTTGCTGGAACACTGGAACTCAATAGTCACCCAAATAGTTGTTTCCGTGTGAATACAGGACTGAGGCTGTTTCTCAGTGGGAGGAATGTAAAGAACGCGCTTGTGTTTTTGGGAAGAACGTTCTTCACAGGGCAGCTGGCGAAAGAACCCGAGGACGGAGGACACGTGTACAGGAGGGTGAGCGGTGCGGTGCACCTGCTGTGTGCAGCTGATTAGCCCGGCGTTAGGAGGAGAGGAATCAGATGATGAATGTAGAGACCTCCGAGAGGACGGCCTCTGCTGATCGTGCCCGTTTGGGCGACAGTCTGGGTCTTTCTGTTCTCTTTCTTCTGTTTGTTCCTTTTCTCTCCTTTTCATTCTCTCTCTTTCTCTCCATTTTGTCCTCTCATTTCTCTATATCTCTCTTTCTCTCTCACTGTTCTTTCTTTTCGCTCCTTCTTCTCTATCACCTTCCCCTCCCCTGTTTTGTTTTCTCTCTTCTCTTTCTCTCTCTGTTTTCTCCTTCTTACTCCGTTTTCATTCTTTTCTCTACCTCTCACTTTTCTCTCTCCTTTCTTTCTCTCTTCCTCTCTCCAGACCATGGATTTGTTCTTCAGTTGAATGGAGAACATGTAGATGGTTTTAGATAGAACCCTTTTACAAAGGGTTCAGTACAGAACCGGTTCTGCAGTAAGTATGATGTCAAGGTTGAGGAACCGTGTTTTTGATGCTACGTAGAATCCTTATAGAACCTCCTTTACAGAGAGGCTGATGATGTAATATCCTCCTTTACAGAGAGGCTGATGATGTAATATCCTCCTTTACAGAGAGACTGATGATGTAATATCCTCCTTTACAGAGAGACTAATGATGTAATATCATCCTTTACAGAGAGACTAATGATGTAATATCATCCTTTACAGAGAGACTAATGATGTAATATCCTCCTTTACAGAGAGACTAATGATGTAATATCATCCTTTACAGAGAGACTAATGATGTAATATCCTCCTTTACAGAGAGACTAATGATGTAATATCCTCCTTTACAGAGAGACTAATGATGTAATATCATCCTTTACAGAGAGACTGATGATGTAATATCCTTCTTTACAGAGAGACTGATGATGTAATATTCTTCTTTACAGAGAGAATGATGATGTAATATCCTACTTTACAGAGAGAATGATGATGTAATATCCTCCTTTACAGAGAGACCGATGATGTAATATCCTCCTTTACAGAGACAGATGATGTAATATCCTCCTTTACAGAGAGACAGATGATGTAATATCCTCCTTTACAGAGAGACCGATGATGTAATATCCTCCTTTACAGAGAGACTAATGATGTAATATCCTCCTTTACAGAGAGACAGATGATGTAATATCCTCCTTTACAGAGACAGATGATGTAATATCCTCCTTTACAGAGACAGATGATGTAATATCCTCCTTTACAGAGAGACAGATGATGTAATATCCTCCTTTACAGAGAGACCGATGATGTAATATCCTCCTTTACAGAGAGATCTACATCAAATCTGGACCATCTGACCAGTTCTCTGATGTTAGAGTGTCTGAACATTGATGTGGCTACATCCAGAAACTCGTCCAGTACAACCGTGTCAGGTTGCAGGAGCGTTGGGTGGGTCTGGGTATCTGCTAGTGGAGGAACTGTCTGAAAGCAGTTGGAATAAATAATGTTCCTATTAAGAAACAGTGGCGGTACAGTTCTGGAGAAACTCTGCTCTGCTAAGAACAGCACGAGGGCCAGTAAAGAGTCCGAAGCCCAAAGTAAGGACATGTCTTCACATCTGTCGTTCAGCATGTGCATTTGTGGTGAAGGTGGATCCGAGGAGGCGGAGGCGCGAGTGCTGCCTGTTATATATGTGTATCAATAGCCATAATGCTAAAGACCCCGCTAAAGCTTTCGGGTACGTCATGGGAGGGTCAGGGAGAAGACCCGAGTGTAGAGAGGGAAGCCTGAGGGAGAGGGTCTAAAACAAAGATACCCACTCAGTACCTTACCGGTCAGCCTGAACAAAGGTGTGACAACCCAGTGTTGCTTGGCAAAGTCTTATCTCCAGGTGAGCCTGGTTGGCACTGAGTAGCAGTTGTGGGTAGTAACTAAGTAAATGTAATTAGTTACAGTACTTAAGTAGTTTTCCAGTGTATCTGTATTTACTGAAGTATTTCCGTTCTGGACCAGCTTTGTACTTTAACTCAAAAAACTTTAACTCAAACTCTGTGACGATGGACAAAACGGAGTGTGCTGCGCGCTGAACTCAAAGCAAGGCACAGTTTATTAAAGAGGCTGTACTGAAATACGATCAAAGGCAAAACTGAACCGGGGTCAATAAACAGGCAGGGGTCAAACCAAGCAGACAACCAGACCAGGCAGAGGTACCAGAGGGGGTAAACAAGAAGAGTAAACCAGAGAATCGAAACAGAGTCAAAGCCAGAGTAACGAGATCAAACACAGAGAGAACGCTCGGTACGCTACAGAGTGGCAGTACTTCACAATGAGCCTGTGTGAGAGAGAAGTACTTAAACAAACAGACTGATTAACGTCAGGTGACCAATCAGTATTCTGGAGCCCGAGAGCGAGGCAACGGGGTGTGATTGGACAAGGATGAACATGTGACATCAGGTGGTGGATTATGGGAAATGGAGTCCAGGAGATCGGAGGTGAGATGAGAACCAGCAGGCATGACAAACTTTAATATCTGACTGTTTACTCAAGCTTATTCATGGATTCTTAGCGTCCATGGAAATGTCCATTTCAGGCCTGGACTACATGAAAGAGCACCTGGAGGAGGGCAGGTAAAGCAGGACGGGGTTAATACAGACACTGACTGACCATCACACATCAAAGACTTTAGTGACCAGATCAAACAGATGATTCCTGACTCTGTAGGTAAACAGACTCACTATAGAAACATGTACACACGACCTTCATACTGAATGTATATGAACTCTGTTTCCTCTATAGGACACGTGCTGGGCTGGGTTATGGTTATGAGCTGAGACCTACAGACACAGTACAGTACAGTAAGTACATCTGAAGGTACATACTTTAGTACTGTTCCTCTCCATACTTAAGTACATCTGAAGGTACATACTTTAGTACTGTTCCTCTCCATACTTAAGTACATCTGAAGGTACATACTTTAGTACTGGTACTCTCCATACTTAAGTACATCTGAAGGTACATACTTTAGTACTGGTACTCTCCATACTTAAGTACATCTGAAGGTACATACTTTAGTACTGGTACTCTCCATACTTAAGTACATCTGAAGGTACATACTTTAGTACTGTTACTCTCCATACTTAAGTACATCTGAAGGTACATACTTTAGTACTTGTACTCTCCATACTTGAGCACATCTGAAGGTACATACTTTAGTACCGTTACTCCAGTGGATGACTAAAGGGAGGAACTGACACTGGAGGAGTATTATACCTGGGGTATCTCTACTTTAACTCAAGTACATGGTTAATGTACTTCATCCACTCCTTCTAACTACCCCTTAGAGTTCCCTGGAGTGCCAGTGCCTTGCTGACGTCGCCCTCTGCTGGCATAAAGATCAGAATGTTCTATACTGTCTGGGAGAATCCCCACTAGAAATGTTTGACAAACTGAGTTGGTGTCTAGTTTTTTGTGACGATGGATTGACCAACCAGACCCTTGTGGACGTAAAATGTGACGAGAGTTTAATGCGGTGTCGTGAGTCAGTCGATTCAAACAGAATGACAAAACCAGAGCGACTGAAACAGACATGGACAAGTCAAGGTGTAGGTCCAGATACAGGCTAGGGTCAAAACCAGGACAGTCAGAAACCAGGCGATCAAACAGAGGACAGAAGAGGGTCATGACCGAGCATGAAGATAAACAGATAACTACAGAATGATGCTCGGTAAGCAGCGCTAGGGTCGGCAATGCTTCACGAAGAGATATTAGACAAGGACAGGTATATATACACAACCAGTCAAGGAACACAGGTGAGGTTAATCAGAGCTCTGGTGAAGTAGGGCGGGGAAGCTGGCCCTGATTGGTGGAGATAGCGCTCGGTGAGGCCAATAATTTTTTCGATCTTTTTTTTTTTTAACACGTTAAGTTTCAGGTTATGAAGCAGGAAGAAAAAACAAACAAACAAACCTGACCCGTTACACCCACCAACGCCAAGGCCTCCTGAACAAACAGAGGAGAACACACATATATATGTAGTCATTATATACATTTATAGGTATATGCTTAAAACAAAAACAAAAAACACTTATGCCTGTATTATATATGAGTAGGAGCCCTGAGCTAGCTTGTCATCGCCAAGTCCAGCTGGCCCGTACATACAGAGAGAGACTCAGTTGTGATGTCAAACATCAGAGGGCTATACTGTCAACAAATTCAATGAAAGGAGCTCATGTTCTTATAAACGTATTACGGCTGCCAGTCCGGTTATATCTCAGTTCTCCAGTGGTAAGTGGCTCCATCATGGTCAGTAGCATTCCCTGAGAACCCATCTCCGGGCCGTTAGTGTTCTAAAGGCTATAGCATTGGCCTGAAGGGCAGTAAACTGCAAATCCTTTGGTGACACCCCAGGAGCTGCAGTTACAGGGTTAGGGTCCACTGTCCACCCACATACATGAGGAACTGATTTGAAAAGTTTTCCCCAAAAACAAGTTAGGAGGACCAAAACACATGGCCTAGCGTGGCTGGACTGTGATGGCATCTTCAGAGTTGGTCCCGGGATATATTTTTGCCAACCTAGCAGATGAATTTGTCCTCCACGTTTAACCCATCCGTGGGTTACCTTAGTTATTAATGTCAGTTCAGGGAATCAAACCGGCGACCCTCCAGCCCAGGACTGCCACGACTGTGTTGTAGTCAAGGAGCGGGGAATCATGGGGAGTGTAGTCCCTGGGGTCTGCGGAGGCAGAGTAAGAGTCTTGGCGCGTGATCATTTTGAAATATTTAGGGTTTTTAATTGATGCTAACTTGGCATTTAAGTTACACATGCAGCTTTTAATAAAAAATAAAAGTATTGAAGCTTTTAATAGGACTTACAGATTACAGCTCACTTTTCTTTCCCTGTAAAATTACCGCTGGTGGAGTCCACCTTTTCGCATGTTGTTGACTATGGAGAAGTGTTGTGCATGAATACCTCTGCTGGGTGTCTTCATATTTGGATTTAGCCATTTAGCTGACACTCTTATCCAGAGCGACTTACAAGGTAATTCGTATTACAGGCAGGCCAGGGCATTGTAAGGAGTCCTGCCCAAGGACTCTTATTGGTGCAGTTCAGCACTTGGTGCCTAGACTGGGATTTGAACCCCGTTCTCCCCCCCGTTCTTGTGTTGAGTGAACTGGTCTTCGCTGGGTGCACGCCGTCTCAGTCACTGGTATGGTTTTATATATGAGGCCATTCTTGGTAAAGTTCCTGTGTCGTTGACTTCTCTTGTTAATGTAAGGCATGGAAATCCCAGTCTTCCTTCTCTTGATGTGTTGCGATTTGTTGTTCCTAAAGTTCGGACTGAACTGGTAAAGACAGGTTTTGAGTTTTCAGCCAACAAAATGATTTTTGAGAGATTGAGAATATTGTACCACTGAATCGCTTTAAGACCGTGGGGAAGTCATACGACTCTGGATTGTTAATGTGTTGATGTGTTATGTAATTTTTTTAGTTGTTGAGTAAATAGTTGAGGTGTTGTGTTGCTGCCATTCTTGGCCAAGAGGATTAATAGCAACCACTTGAGTTTCTGTTTATGCTGTGACTCTCTCTCTCTCTCTCTCTCTCTCTCTCTCTCTCTCATTCTCTCTTCCTCTCTCTCTCTCTCTCTCACACACACACTCCATACACTGTGTTAGATGTTCTGTTCTGCTGGTCACTCACTGTTACTGCACCCTCACTGTCTCTCTCTCTCTCTCTCTCTCTCTCTCTCTCTCTCTGTCTCTCTCTCGCGCTCTCTCTCTCTTTCACTCTCTATGTCTCTCTCTCTGACTGTCTCTCTCTATCTCTCTCTCTCTCACACACACACACCCACGCACACACACTTTGTTCAGATTGAGCTGTGATGGTGGTTTTACCTCCATACACTGGCTTAGATGTTCTGTTCAGCATTTTGATCCCTCTGCTGGCTACTCACTGCTACTGCACCCTCACTGTCAGTCTGTCTCTCTCTCTCCCTCTCTCTCTCTCTCTCTCATGAAACATGAAACAGGAAAACAGCTCAGATTAGGTTAAAATCCTGAATAATTACACTGGCAGCACGTTAGGAACATTACATAACTGAAATCATAGAACACTTTTAGCAGTAGCACCCAATTCCAGTTTTAGGGTTCTTCCCAATTGTGAACTTAATACTAACACTAGTACTTGAGTATGTAGTATGTAGTATGTAGTACTGCCAGAGTGTACTCAAAAACCCACAGTGCACACTAAGAACCAGTCAGTGTTTGAGTACGGCGATTACGAACATGGTCCCACGATCCAATGGCAAACGAAAAGTGTGGAGGTTCTCACATCTGGAACATTCTTTAAAAATGGCGGCCAGTGATGCGATGGCGGCTGCCGGGTTGGTGGAAGGACCAGAAATGGTGTTTAACCCAAATCTGTCCAAGCAGCCTGTAAAATAACTGTACTCTATATAAATGTAGCCTATTACAGTCCAGCTACATATGACATAAGCTTCATCACTTCCTGCACCAATACCACACACTGTATACTACAGTAGTATGTACTGCACACTGTATACGCCCCCTGGGTGTGGTATACAGTACAGTAACAAGTTGTGACCTACAGTGTAGTATATAAATACAGTCACATGACCAGTTACCTCACATTTACCTCAGAGCTGTTATTACTGTATCCACCGTTTAGAGCTAGCTGCTGCTAATGCTGCTCGGTTAGCCTGGCTGTTAACTACTCTTGGCTATTTCACTCTAAAACTGATCCTTCATCTTCAGACCTGTATATTTAACTTTCTGAGGCTGATTCTGATGAACACACCCCCCACTACAATCACATTTACACTCGGAGTGGGCTGCGTTTAGCCCCCCAGTGTTACCCGCCGCCATTTTCTCTGGGTGAAGCAGGCTGAGAGCTGGTGAGGCTGCGGTGCAGGATGCACTTCACCATGAAGATAGCTCCACCTGTACACTAGAACCTCTGACTGGAGTGGAACACCATCCGGGTATCTCCAGTGCACTACAGATCTTCAGTTTGATGATACTACAGACTACAAGCAGGTAGATTAGGCACAGGAGTAGTATGTAGTACACCATTTCGAGTACAGCCACTGTGTGTACTAGCCTCCTGAACTCACACTACTAAGATCACTATGTAGTATTAGTGTGTAGTACACAATTAACACGCAGCCTTAGATATCGCCCATCTTCAAATGTCCCTGAAGGCCTTCATTAGATCTCCAAGACCAGGACCGGACCCCTATGGGGCTACAGTCTCTAACTGTACACAGCTGACAGCTGCTCTGTAGATCACCATCTACAGTATATTAGATGAACAGGCCCAACAGTACAATGTTAATTTAAGAGCATTGTTATAATAGCACCTCTAAACTAAGGCGCGTTCAGCCGCAGCTCATCATGCCTTCTATTTAAGGCACATTAGTGAGCAGAATAAGTCATGACTGGAGCATATTCTAAAACTGTGGGGGGTTTACACTGGTCTTAATTAAGACAGTTGGTGACAGAGTGATGGCAGCTCTGAAGCTCCAGCCAATCTGTTTCCTCTCGCTGTTAAAGATCCTAGCCGTGTTCTGAGTCAGGGGCCTATATTTATCCCCGCTTAACTGTGTACTTTACAGCCCAGATGTTTAGACGGACGTCAGGGCTGTGGAAACGGAAGTACTGCCTTCAGGCAATGTAAATGATGTGTTGTCTACATCTGTGTGCATGCTACGCTAGCATAAATGCTAGCACCTTCTGTGTTAACTACACTGCTTTGGACGGTGCTATCATACTACACTGTAATCTTGTCTGTTTCATGTGCTCAGGTGACTTGTAATGGCAGTTAAAGGTGCAGTAATAGAAATTAAAGGTGCGGTCAGCTCTTTGTAAAGAAGTTAAAGGTGCGGTCAGCTCTTTGTAAAGCGCCTAAGTGAGTAAGTGCCAATAGATGTATATGCTGAAATGCTTTGAGTTGGGCCGTATACTGAGCATAGCCTTTCTTCTAGCTAGGTAGGAATGCTGACTTGGGGTTGCCAGGTAGTGTTGTTTGGGAAGCGTCTGAGCTCAAGGCGAGTTCTAGATTCTAACCTTCTTGTACTAGCTAGGACAAACATTCTCCGATGGAACACTAAGCATGGTTGTAAGCGGTTCTGGATAAGAGCGCCTGCTAAATGCAGTAAATGTAAACGGTAAACAATTCTGCCGAACGACTGTCGATATTTCAACTTAACAGCAAAAAAACCACACCCCTTTTTTTAGTTCTCCTTCTGAAGCTCCGCCTCCACCGTTAAGATTTTCTAGACTTTATGCAAATGAATTATGACATGGTGAAGCTGCACTGTACATGATTGGCTCCAACAAATTCTTCAGACCATTCATAGACGCGGGGGCCCGGCTTCGGCTCTCTGGACTTTCAGTGCCTGCCAGCATTGGTTCCAGGTCTCAGCATAGCCGCTGTTTCTTGAATCCCCAGTTTATGTGATGCGTCTTTGTACATAAACACTAGTAGAAGAATAAAGTGTAGAAGAAAGTAGGGGATATTGTTGGTGTCCTCAGAAATTTGAGTTTTATATATTCATTCAAATTGCAATTAGCTCATCGCTAACATACTATAGTCCCAATAGAGGCGCTAGCTGTTAGCGATATGCTAGAGATGTTTTTGATTGAGATTTGACCTCCTATAGTCACGGTTCACCACTCCTGATCATTCTAAACTCTTGGTGCAGGTGGAATTCGGAGCCGTAAAATGAGTACCTAGCAACTAGCTAGTATGGGTAATGCTAGCTACCAGCAGACTCCAAGTAATTAGCACAGATAGCTTAATAGTATGAGGGCTGAGCTTATTTACACAGAGGCTCTTTATATTTAGTCTATTTCCACATATTGCATAATTGTGGGTGGCCTCTCTCTGCAAACCAGCCAATCAGAGCAGAGCTCATCTGATTATTAATGAGCATCACCAAAGAAAGGAAGACAGCTAATTTCATTCTAGGGCTAAAGCATGCTAGGGCTTCTGGTTCTAAAGCCGTAACGCAGGTGTTGTGAGTTGTGGAAAGCCGAGTCTTGTTTTTATTATAACACTGTTATGTAGCATCATATTTATACATGTTATAAATACAGTCTGCTCCATCTCACGTTTAAAGATCTGGCTGTGTAGCAATAAAGTGGACTGCTTTTAGCACTTGCCTAGCTTGGCTGTACACTTTAGCACTCAGATATTTATGAAGGACATAAATACTCTCTTAAATATGGCTTCCTCAGTGCTTCTAGGCTTGGATGAACAGTTCTAGAAAAAAAAACTGTGATTGATATTCCTTATAGAACTTTTACAGTGTATTTTATTATTTAGTAAACAACATTAATGTAATATTAAAAAAGTAATATCAAACCATCATATGGATGTATTTATTAATATGAAAGATTAAAATAAAAGCTGTTTTGCACTTATAACCTCAATATATATTGTACGTGCAGTAAGCTGGAAACTACAGTAGAAGCTTATTATCACTTTTTATAAATATGATATAATAATGAACATGATCTGTAGAGCACCGTGGGTCCATTCAAACCACTTAGCTGTCAGCAGAAGCCTGATGGATCTCAATACAAGAGAAATATCGCCATCTAGTGTCCTGTAGGTGTCAACTGCAGTCTTCAGTGAATGGCCTGAAAATGCATTCAGTCTTCACTAAAACCTACTTTGAACTAGTACACACTACAACACATGACTAAACACTACCACTCACTACAGCACATCACTAAACACTACCACTCACTACAGCACATCACTAAACACTACCACTCACTACAGCACATCACTAAACACTACCACTCACTACAGCACATCAGTAAACACTACCACTCACTACAACACATGACTAAACACTACTCACTAACCACTACCACTCACTACAACACATGACTAAACACTACCACTAACTACAGCTCATCACTAAACACTACCACTCACTACAGCACATCACTAAACACTACCACTAACTACAGCTCATCACTAAACACTACCACTCACTACAGCTCATCACTAAACACTACCACTCACTACAGCACATCACTAAACACTACCACTAACTACAGCTCATCACTAAACACTACCACTCACTACAGCACATCACTAAACACTACCACTAACTACAGCTCATCACTAAACACTACCACTCACTACAGCACATCACTAAACACTACCACTCACTACAGCTCATCACTAAACACTACCACTCACTACAGCACATCACTAAACACTATCACTCACTACAGCACATCACTAAACACTACCACTTACTATAACACATCATTAAACACTACCACTCACTACAGCACATCACTAAACACTACCACTCACTATAACACATCACTAACCACTACCACTCACTACAGCACATCACTAAACACTACCACTCACTACAACACATGACTAAACACTACCACTCACTACAGCTTATCACTAAACACTACCACTCACTACAGCACATCATTAAAAACTACCACTCGCTATAGCTCATCACTAAACACTACCACTCACTACAACACATGACTAAACACTACCACTCACTACAGCTTATCACTAAACACTACCACTCACTACAGCTCATCACTAAACACTACCACTCACTACAGCACATCACTAAACACTACCACTCACTCCAACACGTCACTAAACACTACTACTCACTACAGCTCATCACTAAACACTTCCACTCACTACAGCACATGATTAAACACTACCAATCACTACAGCTCATCACTAAACACTACCACTCACTACAGCACATCACTAAACACAACCAATCACTACAGCACATCACTAAACACTACCACTCACTACAGCACATCACTAACCACTACCACTCGCTACAGCACATCACTAAACACTACCACTCACTACAGCACATCACTAAACACTACCACTCACTACTTTACATCACTAAACACTACCACTCACTACATCACATCACTAACCACTACCACTCCCTACAGCACATCACTAAACACTACCACTCACTACAGCACATCACTAAACACTACCACTCACTACTTTACATCACTAAACACTACCACTCACTACATCACATCACTAAACACTACCACTCACTACATCACATCACTAAAAACTACCACTCACTACAGCTCATCGCTAAACACTACCACTCACTACAGCTCATCACTAAACACTACAGCTCACTGCAGCTCATCACTAAACACTACCACTCACTACAGCACATCACTAAACACTATCACTCACTACAGCACATCACTAAACACTACCACTCACTACAGCACATCACTAAACACTACCACTCACTACAGCACATCACTAAACACTACCACTCACTACAGCACATCACTAAACACTACCACTAACTACAGCTCATCACTAAACACTACCACTTACTATAACACATCATTAAACACTACCACTCACTACAGCTCATCACTAAACACTACAGCTCACTGCAGCAAACTACTAAAAAAAACGTGTAATACACCTTCAACACACTACAACCTACTTCATATTATACCACTTTTCAACGCACTAAAGCACATTACTACACACATCTCACAAGTACTCACAAATATACACCACACACTTTAACTTACTATTGCACACCTCTACACACTACCGTTCACTACAACATGCTACTACACTGTTGTTCTTAGGTATGCACTTGTACAACACTACTACACACCCCAGCTCACTTCTACATTGTACTATGACTCATCACCTCACACTTACATGTACTACTAGATACCAATCTCAATATTAACTACAACACTAGTACTCACTATTACACACTGCAGTTTATTATCCTACAGTACTACACAACTACACACTAGTACTCACTATTACACACTGCAGTTTATTATCCTACAGTACTACACAACTACACACTAGTACTCACTATTACACACTGCAGTTTCTTATCCTACAGTACTACACACAACTACACACTAGTACTCACTATTACACACTGCAGTTTATTATCCTACAGTACTACACACAACTACACACTAGTACTCACTATTACACACTGCAGTTTCTTATCCTACAGTACTACACACAACTACACACTAGTACTCACTATTACACACTGCCGTTTATTATCCTACAGTACTACACACAACTACACACTAGTACTCACTATTACACACTGCCGTTTATTATCCTACAGTACTACACACAACTACACACTAGTACTCACTATTACACACTGCAGTTTCTTATCCTACAGTACTACACACAACTACACACTAGTACTCACTATTACACACTGCCGTTTATTATCCTACAGTACTACACACAACTACACACTAGTACTCACTATTACACACTGCCGTTTATTATCCTACAGTACTACACACAACCACACACAAGTACTCACTATTACACACTGCAGTTTCTTATCCTACAGTACTACACAACTACATACTAGTACACACTTTTACACACTACAGTTTATTATACTACACACAACTACACATTGGTACTCACTATTACACACTGCAGTTAATTATCCTACAATACTACACACTAGTACTCACTATTACACACTGCAGTTAATTATCCTACAATACTACACACTAGTACTCACTATTACACACTGCAGTTTATCCTACAGTACTACATACTAGTACTCATTATTACACACTGCAGTTTATCATCCTACAATACTACACACAACTACACACTAGTACTCACTATTACACACTGCAGCTTATTATCCTACAGTACTACACACAACTACACACTAGTACTCACTATTACACACTGCAGCTTATTATCCTACAGTACTACACACAACTACACAAAATTACTCACTATTACACACTGCAGCTTATTATCTTACAGTACTACACACAACTACACAAAATTACTCACTATTACACACTGCAATTTATCCTACAATACTACACACAACTACACACTAGTACTCACTATTACACCCTGCAGTTTATTATCCTACACACAACTACACACTAGTGCTCACTATTACACCCTGCAGTTTATTATCCTACACACAACTACACACTAGTGCTCACTATTACACCCTGCAGTTTATTATCCTACACACAACTACACACTAGTACTCACTATTACACACTGCAGTTTATTATCCTACACACAACTACACACTAGTACTCACTATTACACACTGCAGTTTATTATCCTACACACAACTACACACTAGTACTCACTATTACACACTGCAGTTTATTATCCTACACACAACTACACACTAGTACTCACTATTACACCCTGCAGTTTATTATCCTACACACAACTACACACTAGTACTCACTATTACACACTGCAGTTTATTATCCTACACACAACTACACACTAGTACTCACTACTACACACTGCAATTTATCCTACAATACTACACACGTCTACACACGAGGACTCACTATTACACATTATTACATACCATCAGTTGCTCCTAGTCAATGCAACAGATGAAACCTCAGTACTGATCACTGTCACTCACACTGGTACTACACAATACTAAGAACTACACACCCCTAAGACCTACACACTACTAATGGAGATGGTATAATGATAGTGTAGACTCCAGGAGTGTCTGAAACGCAGTAGTTTGCTCTAATTTCCTTCATTACAAAACCATTTCACCATGTTTCCTGCTCTTACATGGCTGTTTTAATGGAAATTCCCTCTGGTGGATGAGTGTCTGTGTGTCAATGCACGTGTGTGTATCTGCCCGTATGTGTGTGTGTGTGCGTCTGCATGTGTGTAAAGTTCTTATCGTACTGACTTCCTGACTGAAACTCTCAAATTTTTGTAGAGTGGTCTAATGACTCATTCCTGTAGTAAACACACACACACTCACAAACAAGTGCATGTGGTTGTGTTTTCAGCAGCGTTTCACCGTCATCGTAACTGAAACACGCGTAACGTGTGTGCTGTGTGTTTTAAGTCAGAAGCTCTACTTTTCTTCTAAAGTGCATCGTTTTATCTCTCACTAGATCAGGTGGTTGATCTCTTTTAACAGACCATAATATCCCTTCCATAGATCAATATGCATGTTGGTATAAACCAACAGTTAGCTTTAGAAAAAACTGACTTACTAAAATAATAAAACATGTTGGTCAAATGTCACACACTAGTTGTTTGATAATTAATTCATATTATTAGACGTTTTATTAAAATTTAATTAATGAAATTTAATGATTTAACAATCTTTATGTATCTGTAGCTAATTAGATGTGTATATAGTAGAAACATAGTACCAAGACAAAAAGTGCAGTGTTATATAATGTTAATGTGATATATAATCAAAACAATGGACAACTATAAAATTATAGATATGTAGGTTCTATAATTTGTGACTTTGATGCTTTGAGAATACAATTCAAAAAGGAAACCAGAATACAATAAACATGAATACAATGCAAAATTAGGTATTTTGCTCAACGCATTACAGTAACTTTCTGGTGCTTAATCATATCAAACGTCTTTGATAGTGTTAGGAGTGTTGGTGTTAGGAGTCTTGCCCAACATTGGGCTCTTAGGCCTGTTGTGAGGCCTCAATGAAATAGCAGCATAAGAGGCCATAGTACATTTACATTTATGGCATTTAGCTATTGATCTTATCCAGAGGTTATTTGTATTACAGGTAAGCCAATGTACGAATAGGAGTGTTAGCAAACATAGTGTTGAGTGTTAGTGTTAGGACTCTTGCCCAACATTTGGCTCTTGGGTGAGCAGCATAAAAGGTCATAGCATATGCACATTGATGGCATTTAGCTGAAGATCTAATCTATTACAGGTAGCCCAACATAGTGTTAGGAGTGTTAGTGTTAGGAGTCTTGCCCAACATTTGGCTCTTGGGTGAAATTTTGGGCCTCAATAGTATAGAAGCATAAGAGGTCATAGCACATTTACATTTATAGCATTTAGCTAAACAGCTAATCCAGTGATCTACAAGGTTATTCGTATTACAGGTAGCCCAACATAGTGTTAGGAGTGTTAGCCAACATAGTGTTAGGAGTCTTGCCAAACATTTGGCTCTTAGACCAAATGTCAGGCCTAAATGATAGAACAGCATAAGAGGTCATAGTACATTTACATTTACTGGCATTTAGCTGAAGGTCTAATCCAGAACAACTAACATGGTTTTTCATATTACAGGTAGCCCAACATAGTGTTAGGAGTCTTGCCCAACATTTGGCTCTTGGGTGAAATTTTGGGCCTCAATGATACAGCAGCATAAGAGGTCATAGTACATTTACATTTATGGCATTTAGCTGAAGATCTACAACTAAAAAGGTAATTCGTATTAGAGGTAGCCCAACATAGTGTTAGGAGTGTTAGCCAACATAGTGTTAGGAGTCTTGAAGTTTGAAGTCAGTTACCGTATTCTAAAGTTCTCTGGATCTCCGGACCTTCACCGTAGGCCACACAGGATGCATACAAGTCAAATACAAATTTGTGAGATGGGGTCTGTATGTCCGGACAGCGATGCAATCCAGGGTTTGTTATTCATCAGTGAAAAGCCGACGACCTACATATACCACTCAGTGGTGCAGGTGTGTTGGGAAGGAGGATAAAGGTGACCAGGATCAATAACTGATGATAAATTTAGACTGATATGATCAATATTTATTGAGCTACACATACAGAAGTCTGTCTCTCAGTATGGCGTCGAGCCGCCGTGTTCGCTAACCCAACACGCCAGACGTCTCGGTATGGAGCTGTAGAGGTTCCTAATGGAGTCCTGTGATAATCCATCCCATGCAGCTTGAACATCCTCACACAGTTCCTGCAGATGGTGCGGTAGGGGTGGAGGGACACCAGGCCTTCTGGACAGACCGTTCATCTTGGTGCTGACCACGGTGCCTCCACACACGGATTCGTTGGGCGTCTCCACCAAGACTAAAGCGGGACTCACTGAAGATGACCCGCTGCCATTCTGAGTCACTCCATGACAGTCTGGTACGACACCACTGCAGTCTTTGGTGACGGTGACGTGGTGTTAAGGACAGTTGCCGTAACGGTCTACATGCATGTAGTCCTGTGTGGTGCCAACATGGAGGACACCACTGCTGGCTGCTGGGTCAGTCAGGTACAGAGATAAGGCTCGTCCTTGCCTACTTCACATGCGCAGCCGAGTGTGGAGCTTGAGTCATTCCCATATTCTTTTGGTTGATGGTTCTAGGAATGAGAGTGTTCCTCCTCCAGCCGTTGCAGTCTAATCAGGTTCTTCTCAGTTTTACTGTGGTTCTAGACAGTTGTTCTTGCCTGGCTAGGACTTTTAAACCGAGCTGTATGTAGATGTAGGGCCACGTGAGGCTTCTTGGCATTTGGATTGCTGACTGTGAAGTTTCGATCTTTTCATTAATGGAACGAATTTCATCATGATTTTCCGTGCGGTCCGTGCCAGATCAGGGAGTTGTGACCCTCGGGTTAGTGTGCACGCATACGGGGTGCGCTGTTTTTCTGCTATGATTCAGACAGAGAGATCGAAGATAGGCAGACTGAAGTATCGGTTTGACTGGATACTGACCTTGATATTCTCGGTCTGTTTATGCATGCATGTGTATGTGTGCGTGTCAGGCTACAACTCGAGCCCTTTCTTCTTTCCCGCCCTCTCTGTTCTTCCCCCGTGCTTTTCTTCTCTCGGTCTGTCTGTCTGTCTGTCTCTCATGGGCCCCGTTCCTCCTTCTTCTCTTTCTGCCTTTCTTTCAAACACTCCCTTTGTTCTCCGAATAAAGGAACTGGATTAAACAAAGGGAAAAACCAAAAACACACACACAACAAAAAGGAACAAACAGGCGGCGACGGCGGCTGCGGCTTTTATTTAGCCAAGGACTCGCTCGCCGCTTGTTTGTCTACGCCGAAAGGAAAGAAAAGAAGTGTAGAGAAGTGAGAGAAGGAGGAACAGTCTCTCAGATGCCGAGGCTGGAGATTACATTACACTCTGAGTCACTCGGAATATTGGGCCGGCTGAGAGAAAACTAGAAATAAACTGGTCCTGTTCTGATGCGCCAAACTCTGTAATACGGGGTGACGAGTGTGGTGGAGGCCTTTCTGATCAATAGCAGCGGCTGTTCTGCTGTTTTCAGCCAACGTCCCCCAGTAAAGAGTAGTTTTGGTTTCACTGCTGATTAAAAAGAAATGTTTTTGTTGCCATAAGCTCAACAAACTCACGTGTAGCTACTTTTGGTATGTAAGCTAACCTATTAGCTTTACTGAGGGAGCTCATGTAGCTGTAACAGCTAGCCTGCTATTAGAATAACTAAATTACATAATTAGCTTTAGCTACAGGTATTAGCTTACTAAGCTGAAGTGGCGAACATTAGCTAGAGGTCCTACCATTAGGCCAACTGAATGAAATATCAAACTAAAGCTAGCTTACTAGTAGGCCAACTAAACTAAGGTGGCTAACATTAGCTAGAGATGCTACTATTAGGCCAACAAAATATCAGTTGGTACTTTTGACTACAGGTAAATAGGCTAGGTTAGCTAAATGTATATGGCTAACATTAGCTAGAGGTGGTACTGATAGGCCCACTAAATTAAATAGCTATCTTTAGCTACAGGAGCTAGCGTACTATTAGCCCAACTAAACTGAAGTGGCTAACATTAGCTAGAGTTGCTACTATTAGGCCAACTAAATTAAATAGCTAACTTTAGCAACAGGAGCTAGCGTACTATTAGCCCAACTAAACTGAAGTGGCTAACATTAGCTAGAGTTGCTACTATTAGGCCAACTAAATTAAATAGCTAACTTTAGCAACAGGAGCTAGCTTACTATTAGGCCAACTAAACGTAGGTGGCTAACATTAGCTAGACGTTCTACCATTAGGCCCAGTAAAATAAATAGCTAACTTTAGCTACTGGAGCTAGCTTTTTATTAGTTCAACTAAACTGAAGTGGCTAACATAAGCAAGGTGTCCTAGCATTAGGCCAGCTCAATTAAATAGCTAACTTTAGCTACAGGAGCTAGCTTACTATTAGGCCAACTACACTAAGGTGGCTAACATTAGCTAGAGGTGCTACCATTAGGCCAACAAAATATCAGTTAGTACTTTTAACTACAGGTAAGTAGGTTAGGTTAGCTAAATGTACATAGCAAACATTAGCTAGAGGTCCTACCATTAGGCCAACTAAATTAAATAGCTTACTTTAGCTACAGGAGCTAGCTTACTATTAGGCCAACTAAACTGAAGTGGCTAACATTAGCTAGAGGTGCTACTATTAGGCCCACAAAATATCAGTTGGTACCTTTAAGTACAGTAAATAGGTTAGGTTAGCTAAATGTCCATGTTTAGCATCAGCTAGAGGTGCTAATATTAGGACAACTAAATTAAATAACTAACTTTAGCTACATGAGCTAGCTTACTATTAGGCCAACTAAACTGAAGTGGCTAACATTAGGCAAACAAAATATCAGTTGGTACCTTTAAACTACAGGTACGTAACTTCGGTTAGCTGATGTATCATATAACATTAGCTAGAACGTGCTACTATGGCCAACTTAAATTAAATAGCATTTAAACTAGAGGGAGGAGCTTGCTTACTATTAGGCTATTACTAAACAAAAAATGAAATGGAAGTGGCTAACATTAGCTCAGTTGCTATATAGGCCCACAAAAATATCAGTTAAGTTACCTTTTAAGACAGTAAAATAGGTTAGGTTAGCTAAATGTCCATGTCTAGCATCAGCTAGAGGTGCTAATATTAGGCCAACTAAATTACGTAGCTAGCTTTAGCTACAGGTATTAGCTCACTATTAGGCCAACTAAACTGAAGTGGCTAACATTAGGCAAACAAAATATCAGTTGGTACCTTTAACTACAGGACGTATGTTGGGTTAACTAAACATACATGGCTAACATTAGCTAGAGGTGCTATTATAAAGCTGACTACATTTCAGTTGCTAGTTTTAGTTACAAGACCTAGCTCGAGACTAAAATTTAAATAGCTGACTAGATACTATATATAGAGGTGGGCATTACTATCCAGAACCAACTTACAAATGTAAATTCAAAGGCTAGATTAAGTGGTAGCTATAACTTAGAGGTGCTACTATTAGACCAACTAAATTTTAACCACATTTAAGTAGGTTGTTTTAGCTGCAGGAGTTAGCTTATTATTAGGTCAAATAAATTTAAGTGGCTAACTTTAGCAAGAGGTGTTATTCCAAGCCCAACTAAATGTAAGCGGCTTATTTAGCTACAGATGCTAGCTTACTATTAGACCACCTAAACTAAAATCTTAACATTTGCTAGAGGTGTTTCTATTAAGCCAACTAAATTAAAATAGCTTAGCTACGGGTGCTAGTTTAAGATTAGGCTGACTACATTTAAGTAGCTAATTTTAGCTACAGGAGCTAGCTTACTATTAGGTCAACTACATTTAAGTAGCTAGCTTTACCCACAGGAGCTAGCTTACTATGAGACCAACTAATTTAGGTAGTTATCTTAAGATACAGAAGCTAGTTTACTATTAGGCCAACTAATTTACTATTAGGTCAGCTAATTTGATCTAGATAACTTTAGCTACAGGGCCTAGCTTTTTTAAATTAAAGATTAAATTTAAGAGGCTAACATTAGCTAGAGGTGCTACTATTAGGCTAAATTAATTTTTTGCAAACTAACTTTAGCTCCAGGAGCTAGTTTACAATTAGGCCAGCTTAATTTAGGTGGCTACATGTAGCTACAGGAGCTAGCTCACTATTAGGTCAACTTAATTAGGTTGCTAACTTTAGTTACAGGAGCTAGCTTAGTAAATTGACGTTTACTGCCTAGCAGACACTTTTACCCAGATTGACCTACAAAATATTGGGTGGCTGAGAGAAAACTAGAAATAAACTGGTCCAGTTCGGAAGCTGCAAACTCTCACACTGTGTTGGAGGACTTTCTGATCAATAGCCGCGACTGTATTGCCTGTTTTTTCCCCCACAGTAGTTTCGGTTTCATCACTGAAAAAAGTTTAACTGGTGTTTATACAGATGTGTGAATCATTTCCACGTTTTGTAGCTCTAATTACTGCTTGGTATCAACATACTTTTACACTGAATAATTTTGAATGCGTTAGCAATACTGCTACTGAGAGCTAACTGAGATTACTGCTACTGGAGAGCTGATAGGTAGCATCACTACTGCTGACTGGTTAGCTGACTGGTACTAGAGCATTTACTGCTGCTACTGAGTGCTGACTGGTTAGCTTTATGCGTGCTGCTATTGGATGGCAGTAGACTGAGCTGACTGTTTAGCATTACTGCTCTACTGAGAGCTGACTGGTTAGCATTACTGCTACTTGAGTGCTGACTGATTTACTTGCTACTGAGAGCTGGCGGATAGCATTACTGCTACTGAGAACTGATTGGTTAGCATTACTGCTACTGAGCTGATTGGTTTAGCATTACTGCTGAGAGCTGATGTGTAGCATTAACTGCTACGACTGCTTGTGCTACTGAGTGCTGACTGATTAGCATTACTGCTACTGAGAACTGACTGGTTAGCATTACTGCTACTGAGTGCTGACTGGTTAGCATTACTGCTACCGAGAGCTGACTGTTTAGCATTACTGCTACTGTGTGCTGACTGGTCAGCATTACTGCTACTGAGAATGGACTGGGTAGCATTACTGCTACTGTGTGCTGATTAGTTAGCATTACTGCTACTGAGTGCTGATTGGTTGGTTGGAACTGATGCCAGTACATTAATGTCCATGAGCCTTCTACACCCTCTTTAGCATCTGACAGACTCCGAGGACTGTGTGGTGCTGTCTCTGCCTGTGCTATTACTCTACAACACGGAGGCATTGTGGTAACAGCTAGTAGTGCTACTAGGCCAACTACATTTAGGTAGCTAACTTTAGCTACAGGAGCTAATTTACTATTAGGTCAGCTAATTTGATCTAGCTAACTTTAGCTACAGGGCCTAGCTTTTTATTAGGCCGAATAAATTTGAGAGGCTACCATTAGCTAGAGGTGCTACTATTAGGCTAAATTAAATTTTGGAAAACTAACTTTAGCTCCAGGAGCTAGTTTACAATTAGGCCAGCTTAATTTAGGTTGCTAACTTTAGCTACCGAAGCTAGCTTAGTAAATTTACATTTACTGCCTAGCAGACACTTTTACCCAGACTGACCTACAAAATATTGAGTGGCTGAGAGAAAACTAGAAATAAACTGGTCCAGTTCTGAAGGTGCAAACTCTCACAGTTTGTTGGAGGACTTTTTGATCAATAGCGACGACTGTTCTGCCTGTTTTCACCCAACGTCCCCCAGTAGTTTCGGTTTCATCACTGAAAAAAGTTTAACTGGTGTTTATACAGATGTGTGAATCATTTCCACGTTTTGTTGCTTTATGCTCAACAATATTGCACTGATTGGTTATTGTTAGCCTACTACCACTGAGTGCTGATAGAGTAACTGCTACTGAGTGCTGACTGGTTAGCAATACTGCTACTGAGAGCTGACTGGTTAGCATTCCTGCTACTGAGAGCTGACTGGTTAGCATTACTGCTACTGAGTGCTGACTGGTTAGCATTACTGCTACTGAGTGCTG
>JAMWET010007376.1:35000-40000 GCA_024036415.1 Prochilodus magdalenae | reverse complement strand
ATATTGATCATATCAGTCTAGATTTATCAGCAGTTATTGATCCTGGTCACCTTTATCTTCCTTCCCCACAGCACCGCACTCCCACACCTCCTTCTGGGAGCAGCGAGAGTTTTAATGATGTGTGTATGTACAGTATCCTGTTTTTAGGAAGTTGTTGTCCTGAAAATGAAAACAAGCCCTACACTACACTATCACATCCACACCATCCAGCCAGAGATTTCTCTATGACTGTGTGTGTGTGTGCGTGTGTGTGTGTGTGTGTGTGTGTGTGTGTGTGTGTGTGTGTGTGTGTGTGTGTGCAGTCCAGCATGTCACCCGTCACGGAATGCACGCTTAAACGGATAACAGTCCATCCTATCAGTGCGGAGGAAGAGCTCAGTGTGTGTGTGTGTGTGTGTGTGTGTGTGTGTTCTGTGTCTCATTCATTATTCAGAGAGTCAAATGAAGTCTGTACAGAAAGAGCTCTCAATTATAGATGAACTCAAACAAAGAGAGAGAGAAAGAGAGAATACAGAGAGAGAGAGAGAGAGAGAGAGTACAGAGAGAGAGTACAGAGAGAGAGAGTACAGAGAGAGAGAGAGAGTACAGAGAGAGAGAGAGAGAGAGAGATGACAGAGAGAGAGAGAGTACAGAGGGAGAGAGAGAGAGAGAGAGAGTACAGAGAGAGAGAGTACAGAGAGAGAGAGAGAGAGAGAGAGAGAGAGAGAGAGAGAGAGAGAGAGAGAGAGATGACAGAGAGAGAGAGTACAGAGAGAGAGAGAGAGAGTACAGAGAGAGAGTACAGAGAGAATGAGAGAAAAAGAGAGAGAGAGTACAGAGAGAGAGAGCAAGTGAATGAAAGATTACAGGCAGAGAGAAAAAGAGAGTAGAGAGAGATACAGAATGCAAGAGCATAAACAGAGAGAGGGGGGCAAGTGGCAGTGAGGTAGAAAAACAGAAATAGAAAAAAGAGTAAAGAGAGGAAAATCGAGGAAAAGAAAAAGAGGGGAGGGAGAAATGGAACAAGATACAGAAAGAGAAAAAAGAGGGAGGATAGACAGACAGAGAGGGAGAGAGAAAGAGGGAGGAAGAGAGGGAGAGAGAGAGAGAAGAGGGAAAGAGAGCGGGTCCAGTTTATCCTCTCTGTGCTGCATCCTTCTGTAGTGCACAAACACACACCCACACACACCGGCCCAGAGTGTCAGTAACACACCGCTACACACTGTACTCAGTCACCCCACACACACACTCACTCTCCCCCACACACACTTACTCTACCAAACACACACATACTCTACCAAACACACATATACTACACCAGACACACACTCACTCTCCCATACACACACTCACTCTCCCATACACACACTCACTCTCCCATACACACACTCACTCTCCCGCACACACACTCACTCTCCCACAACCACACCCACACACACCGGCCCAGAGTGTCAGTAACACACCGCTACACACTGTACTCAGTCA
The DNA here is from genome assembly GCA_024036415.1 of Prochilodus magdalenae. Lineage (NCBI taxonomy): Eukaryota > Metazoa > Chordata > Actinopteri > Characiformes > Prochilodontidae > Prochilodus > Prochilodus magdalenae. The sequence continues at coordinate 38,536 of JAMWET010007376.1, read as the reverse complement.
CCTCACACACACACTCACTCTCCCACACACACACTTACTCTACCAAACACACACTCACACACACACACTCTCCCATACACACACTCACTATACCGCACACACACTCACTCTCCCACAAACACACCCACACACACCGGCCCAGAGTGTCCGTAACACACCGCTACACACTGTACTCAGTCACCCCACACACACACTCACTCCACCGGTCTCCCGCACACACACTTACTCTACCCAAACACACACTCACAACACACACACTCTCCCATACACACACTCACTATACCGCACACACACTCACTCTCCCACAAACACACCCACACACACCGGCCCAGAGTGTCCGTAACACACCGCTACACACTGTACTCAGTCACCCCACACACACACTCACTCTCCCGCACACACACTTACTCTACCAAACACACATATACTACACCAGACACACACTCACTCTCCCATACACACACTCACTCTCCCATACACACACTCACTCTCCCACAAACACACACCCACACACACTGGCCCAGAGTGTCAGTAACACACCACTACACACTGTACTCAGTCACCCCACACACACACTCACTCTCCCACACACACACTTACTCTACCAAACACACACTCACTCTCCCATACACACACTCACTCTCCCACACACACACTCACTCTACCGCACACACACTCACTCTCCCACAAACACACACCCACACACACCGGCCCAGAGTGTCAGTAACACACCGCTACACACTGTACTCAGTCACCTCACACACACACTCACTCTCCCGCACACACACTTACTCTACCAAACACACACTCACTCTCCCATACACACACACACTCTCCCATACACACACTCACTCTACCACACACACACTTACTCTACCAGACACTCTCACACACCCACACACACACTTACTCTACCAAACACACACATACTCTACCAGACACACACTCACTCTCCCACACACACTCACTCTCCCACACACACACTCACTCTCCCGCACACACACTTACTCTACCAAACACACACATGCTCTACCAGACACACACTCACTCTCCCACACACACACTCACTCTCCCACACACACACTCACTCTCCCATACACACACTCACTCTCCCGCACACACACTCACTCTCCCATACACACACTCACTCTCCCATACACACACTCACTCTCCCACACACACAGTCACTCTCCCACACACACAGTCACTCTCCCACACACACACTCACTCTCCCATACACACACTCACTCTCCCGCACACACACTCACTCTCCCATACACACACTCACTCTCCCATACACACACTCACTCTCCCACACACACACTCACTCTCCCACACACACACTCACTCTCCCATACACACACTCACTCTCCCGCACACACACTCACTCTACCATACACACACTCACTCTCCCACACACACACTCAGACACACCCTCTCTCCCATACACACTCAGACACACTCACTCTCCCACACACACTCACTCTACCATACACAAACTCACTCTCCCGCACACACACTTACTCTACCAGACACTCTCACTCTCCCGCACACACACTTACTCTACCAGACACTCTCTCTCTCCCACACACACACTCATACACACCCTCTCTCCCATACACACTCAGACACACTCACTCTCCCGCACACACTTACTCTACCAGACACTCTCTCTCCCACACACACACTCACTCTCCCGCACACACACACTCACTCTCCCACACACACACTCAGACACACCCTCTCTCCCATACACACTCAGACACACTCACTCTCCCACACAAACACTCACTCTCCCATACACACACACTCACTCTCCCCACACACACTCACCCTCAGACACACTCTCTCACATATCTCACATGGATTAATTATACTTGTGAATTACCTAACATGTACTGTGAAATACTTTCACTAACTTTACTTCATAAATTTTAAAAGATGTTATCGAAGGAAAGGCTTTTTCCTTTAGCATACATAAAATAAGCTTCATCAAAGTGCGTTTATGAAACAATATTTTCATAAGCTGAATATAAAAATCACATAAGATGTTTCACAAGCTCCATCATTATTTAATCATAAATCAACACAATTATTAGAAAATTTAAATCATATAATCAGTCAGGTGACTCCAAACGGTTGGCTGAGTAATGTTTCGCAAAACATACAGTGTGTCTACATTGACTCAGATTAGCATGCTGATAAAACACCCACAGACCAGACCACCCTAACCATTTCAACATCCAGACAGGTCAGGGTCGGGGTTACCAGGCTGCACATATACACATACCCCACACGCCTGTTTACCTACATTTGTCTCCGGTTACGTGTAAAAGAACAGTTATACACTCGACCTACAGAGAAACCGTAGAACAGACTCAGTATATACCACAGTACCTACATTTAGAGCTTAGAGAAACCTGTAGTTAGACACTCGACAGGTACCTACAGAGAAAAGTTATACCGTAATGAGAAACCGTAGAACAGACTCAGTCTATACCACAGTACCTACATTTAGAGCTTAGAGTTATACACTCCACCTAATGAGAAACTGTAGAACAGACCCAGTCTGTACCACAGTACCTACATTTAGAGCTTAGAGTTATACACTCCACCTAATGAGAAACTGTAGAACAGACCCGGTCTATACCACAGTACCTACATTTAGAGCTTAGAGTTATACACTCCACCTAATGAGAAACTGTTGGACAGACTCCGTCTATACCACAGTACCTACATTTAGAGCTTAGAGTTATACACTCCACCTAATGAGAAACTGTAGGACAGACTCGGTCTATACCACAGTACCTACATTTAGAGCTTAGAGTTATACACTCCACCTAATGAGAAACTGTAGGACAGACTCGGTCTATACCACAGTACCTACATTTAGAGCTTAGAGTTATACACTCCACCTAATGAGAAACTGTAGAACAGACCCAGTCTATACCACAGTACCTACATTTAGAGGGCGTAATGTTCCTACAATATGTTTGTACAGTTTCTCATAAATAAATAAATAAATCTTCATGTGTTCTATGCAGCTTGCCCCACATTTTCTATAAAAAGTTTGTGGGCGGAGCATGAATAGGTCGCTTGTCTTATCAGTTTCAATAACATTTAAAGGTGTAAGAATAGTCCCTGTAAAATCCCCAAGAGTCACAACACCTGACACCCCTTCACTAAACCTCCTCTTCGTCATCTCGGTAAAGATCACAGTCCTGTTAGACTAGAGGTTGGAAAAGCTGAAACGCTTTACCAATCAGCTTCATGGAGTGTAAAGGGACGCCCCCGCTGGAGGAGCACACCGTTAGTGTTCTGAAGTTGTAGATACAATGTAGATACATGAGAACTGACTGTAATATACAGGTGATTTTGTCAAGAGGATTTAAAGTTCAGCAGGAGTGTGTACGGTCACGATCAAACAAACCTCTAACCCCCACATTTACACTAAACCCTAACCCCACATTTACACTAAACCCTAACCCCTACATTTACACTAAACCCTAACCCCTACATTTACACTAAACCCCTAA
>JAMWET010007376.1:20000-30000 GCA_024036415.1 Prochilodus magdalenae | reverse complement strand
GCTTCAGAGCGAGCGGGGATTTCACAAGTTCATGTGTGCGCCACACACACACACACACACACACACAGACTCACACACACACCACCAGTCCTCTTTGAAGAGCAGAAGAGCAGCCGCACTGCCAGGTCCCCATCTGTCTTTCTGAATGGTTCTGTTATTGTTATTTTTTCTCGGTTTTATTATATATTTTTAGGATGTTCCGTCTCGAGTCTCGTCCGCCTGTGAAATATGTCCTAGTCCTGTCTTCTGTGTGAGCAGAGCGAGTGTGTGCCAGTGTGTGGGTGAATAAAACTGCGTTTCGGTTTTGAAATGTTTGGTCGAGGGGGCAGTCCCGCTTCTCTGACCTTTCTTTACACTCCGACACATGACCGCACTGATAATTAAATAATTTCTACCAGCTCTGAGCTAAATGCCTTTACTTTATATATCGGTATATAAACGAAGAGGAGGTTGAATGACTCTATTATGAGTGTGCTATATATTCGAAATAGATATAAACTGTAGAATTATTATGGTTATTAATGTCTGAAGATTGCTTCTTTGGTTTTGCATTCAAGTTACAATGCTGATGTAGCTCAGAAGCTGTTGTAGCTAAAACCGGCACATGACAAGCCAAGTTCACTTCAGGTGAGTCAAGCCTAATTCTCTAAAGTGCACATTAAGGTCACGTCACGAGTCCGAGTTGAGTCATGAGTCCGAGTTAAGTCATGAGTCTCTAGTGTTCAGGGCTAAGTCAAATCTCCAGTCTGTATCGTGTAATTCCGAGTTGAGTCATGAGTCTCTAGTGTTCAAGGCTAAGTCAAGTCTCCAGTCTTTAATGTGTAAGTCCTACAGTCCTCTAGTGTTCAGGGCTAAGTCATGTCTCCAGTCTTTAATGTGTGAGTTTGAGGTGAGTCATGAGTCTCTAGTGTTCAGGGCTAAGTCAAGTCTCCAGTGTTTAATGTGTGAGTCCAAGTTGAGTCATGAGTCTCTAGTGGTCAAGACTAAGTCAAATCTCCAGTCTGTATTGTGTGAGTCCGAGTTGAGTCATGAGTCTCTAGTGTTCAGGGCTAAGTCAAGTCTCCAGTCTTTAATGTGTGAGTCCGAGTTGAGTCATGAGTCTCTAGTGTTCAGGGCTAAGTCAAGTCTCCAGTCTTTAATGTGTGAGTCCGAGTTGAGTCATGAGTCTCTAGTGTTCAGGGCTAAGTCAAGTCTCCAGTCTGTATTGTGTGAGTCTGAGTTAAGTCATGAGTCTCTAGTGTTCAGGGCTAAGTCAAGTCTCCAGTTTTTAATGTGTGAGTCTGAGTTGAGTCATGAGTCTCTAGTGTTCAGGGCTAAGTCAAGTCTCCAGTCTGTATTGTGTGAGTCCGAGTTGAGTCATGAGTCTCTAGTGTTCAGGGCTAAGTCAAGTCTCCTGTCTTTAATGTGTAAGTCCGAGTTGAGTCATGAGTCTCTAGTTTTCATGGCTAAGTCAAGTCTCCAGTCTTTAATGTGCGTGTCAGAGCTGAGTCATGAGTCTCTAGTGTTCAAGGCTAAGTCAAATCCCCAGTGTTTAATGTGTGAGTCCGAGTTAAGTCATGAGTCTCTAGTGTTCAGGGCTAAGTCAAGTCTCCAGTCTTTTATGTGTGAGTCCGAGTTGGGTCATGAGTCTCAAGTGTTCAGGGCTAAGTCATGTCTCCAGTCTGTACTGGGTGAGTTCAAGTTGAGTCTCTAGTTTTCAGGGCTAAATCAAGTCTCCAGTCTTTGATGTGTGAGTCCGAGTTAAGTCATGAGTCTCTAGTGTTCAAGGCTAAGTCAAGTCTCCAGTGTTTAATGTGTGAGTCCGAGTTAAGTCATGAGTCTCTAGTGTTCAGGGCTAAGTCAAATCTCCAGTCTGTATCGTGTAATTCCGAGTTGAGTCATGAGTCTCTAGTGTTCAAGGCTAAGTCAAGTCTCCAGTCTTTAATGTGTAAGTCCTACAGTCCTCTAGTGTTCAGGGCTAAGTCAAGTCTCCAGTCTTTAATGTGTGAGTCCGAGTTGAGTCATGAGTCTCTAGTGTTCAGGGCTAAGTCATGTCTCCAGTCTTTAATGTGTGAGTTTGAGGTGAGTCATGAGTCTCTAGTGTTCATGGCTAAGTCAAGTCTCCAGTGTTTAATGTGTGAGTCCAAGCTGAGTCATGAGTCTCTAGTGTTCAGGGCTAAGTCAATTCTCCAGTCTTTAATGTGTGAGTCCAAGTTGAGTCATGAGTCTCAAGTGGTCAAGACTAAGTCAAATCTCCAGTCTGTATTGTGTGAGTCCGAGTTGAGTCATGAGTCTCTAGTGTTCAGGGCTAAGTCAAGTCTCCAGTGTTTAATGTGTGAGTCCGAGTTGGGTCATGAGTCTCTAGTGTTCAGGGCTAAGTCAAGTCTCCAGTGTTTAATGTGTGAGTCCGAGTTGGGTCATGAGTCTCTAGTGTTCAGGGCTAAGTCAAGTCTCCAGTCTCAAATGTGTGAGTCCGAGTTGAGTCATGAGTCTCTAGTGTTCAGGGCTAAGTCAAGTCTCCAGTCTGTATTGTGTGAGTCCGAGTTGAGTCATGAGTCTCTAGTGTTCAGGGCTAAGTCAAGTCTCCTGTCTTTAATGTGTAAGTCCGAGTTGAGTCATGAGTCTCTAGTTTTCATGGCTAAGTCAAGTCTCCAGTCTTTAATGTGTGAGTCTGAGTTGAGTCATGAGTCTCTAGTGTTCAGGGCTAAGTCAAATCTCCAGTCTTTAATGTGTGAGTTCGAGTTGAGTCATGAGTCTCTAGTGTTCAGGGCTAAGTCAAGTCTCCAGTCTTTAATGTGTGAGTTTGAGGTGAGTCATGAGTCTCTAGTGTTCATGGCTAAGTCAAGTCTCCAGTGTTTAATGTGTGAGTCCAAGCTGAGTCATGAGTCTCTAGTGTTCAGGGCTAAGTCAAGTCTCCAGTCTTTATTGTGTGAGTCCAGGCTGAGTCATGAGTCTCAAGTGTTCAGGGCTAAGTCAAATCTCCAGTCTTTAATGTGTGAGTCCGAGTTGAGTCATGAGTCTCTAGTGTTCAGGGCTAAGTCAAGTCTCCAGTCTTTAATGTGTGAGTCCGAGTTAAGTCATGAGTCTCTAGTTTTCAGGGCTAAATCCAGTCTCTTGTCTTAAATGTGCGAGTTCAGGGCTAAGTCATGTCTCCAGTCTGTATTGTGTGAGTCCGAGTTCAGTCTCTAGTTTTCAGGGCTAAGTCAAATCTCCAGTCTGTATTGTGTGAGTCCGAGCTGAGTCATGAGTTTCTAGTGTTCAGGGCTAAGTCAAGTCTCCAGTGTTTAATGTGTGAGTCCGAGTTGAGTCATGAGTCTCTAGTTTTCAAGGCTAAGTCAAATCTCCAGTCTGTATTGGGGGAGTCCGAGTTGATTCTCTAGTTTTCAGGGCTAAGTCAAGTCTCCAGTCTTTGATGTGTGAGTCCGAGTTAAGTCATGAGTCTCTAGTGTTCAGGGCTAAGTCAAATCTCCAGTCTGTATTGTGTGAGTCCAAGTTGGGTCATGAGTCTCCAGTGTTCAGGGCTAAGTCAAATCTCCAGTCTGTATTGCGTGAGTCCGAGTTGAGTCATGAGTGTCTAGTGTTCAAGGCTAAGTCAAGTCTCCAGTCTGTATTGTGTGAGTCCGAGTTGAGTCATGAGTCTCCAGTGTTCAGGGCTAAGTCATGTCTCCAGTCTGTATTGTGTGAGTCCAAGTTGAGTCATGAGTCTCTAGTGTTCAGGGCTAAGTCAAGTCTCCAGTCTTTAACGTGTGAGTCTGAGTTGAGTCATGAGTCTCTAGTGTTCAGGGCTAAGTCAAGTCTCCAGTCTTTAATGTGTGAGTTTGAGTTGAGTCATGAGTCTCAATTGTTCAGGGCTAAGTCAAGTCTCCAGTCTTTATTGTGTGAGTCCAGGCTGAGTCATGAGTCTCAAGTGTTCAGGGCTAAGTCAAATCTCCAGTCTGTATTGTGTGAGTCCGAGTTGAGTCATGAGTCTCTAGTGTTCAGGGCTAAGTCAAGTCTCCAGTCTTTAATGTGTGAGTCCGAGTTGAGTCATGAGTCTCAAGTGTTCAGGGCTAAGTCAAGTCTCCAGTCTTTATTGTGTGAGTCCAGGCTGAGTCATGACTCTCAAGTGTTCAGGGCTAAGTCAAATCTCCAGTCTTTAATGTGAGTCCAAGTTGAGTCATGAGTCTCTAGTGTTCAGGGCTAAGTCAAGTCTCCAGTCTTTAATGTGTGAGTCCGAGTTGAGTCATGAGTCTCTAGTGTTCAAGGCTAAGTCAAATCTCCAGTCTTTAATGTGCGAGTCCGAGCTGAGTCAGGAGTCTCTAGTGTTCAAGGCTAAGTCAAGTCTCCAGTCTTTAATGTGCGAGTCAGAGCTGAGTCATGAGTCTCTAGTGTTCAAGGCTAAGTCAAGTCTCCAGTGTTTAATGTGTGAGTCTGAGTTAAGCCATGAGTCTCTAGTGTTCATGGCTAAGTCAAGTCTCCAGTCTTTAACGTGTGAGTCCGAGTTAAGTCATGAGTCTCTAGTGTTCATGGCTAAGTCAAGTCTCCGGCCTTTGATGTTTGAGTCTGAGTTGAGTCATGAGTCTCTAGTATGCAAGGCTAAGTCAAGTCTCCAGTCTCTAATATACGAGTCTCTAATATACGTTTCCCAGATGTCAGTCTGAGTCAAGTCTTGAGTTATTAAGATCTAAGTCCTAGTTGAGACTCAAGTCTCTTAGTTGTGAGTGTAAATCAAGTCTTGAGTCTCTGAGGTGAGCTGTGAATCTTTGAGGTGTGGATTAAGTCTTGAGTTTCTGAAGTGTGAATCTTGAGTCTCTAAGGTGCAAGTCTCAACTCTCTGATGAGTGAGTTTAAGTCAAGTCTGGAGTATCAAGTCTTGAGTCTCCCGGGTTTCAGTCTGAGTCAAGTCTCGAGTCTCATAATGAGTATCTGTAGTGTGAGTTTAATTGAACTTCAGGCTCTGAATTGTGAAGCGACAGTTTAAGTTGAGTCTCAAGTGTTCTAAGTCAAGTCTCCAGTTTTAGTGTAGTCGGATGAGTCTCTCTCTGGATATCAGGGCTAATCAAATCTCCATCAAGCCAAGCTCATGAGTCTCTGCTGTGTCCAATGTCCAATTCGAGGCTTTGGTGATTAAGTTCTAGTTGTGCCTACATGTAAATAACAAAGCAACTTAAAACTATTACTGAGGTCTGAGCCCATGTTGAGTCTTAAGTCGAGTCCTGAGGTTTTGCGGCATAAGACTGAGTCAAATCTCAAGTCTCTGAGGTCCAAGTCTCTGAGATGTGAGTCTGAGTCAGGTCTTAAGCCTCTAAGGTGTAAGTCTGAGTCAAGTCTTAAAACTCTGAGGTGTGAGTCTGTCTCCAATGTCAGAGTTGCAAGGGTGAGTAGAGTCTTAAGTCTCTAAGACGCGAGTCTTGAGTCTTTGAAGTGCAAGTCTAAAACAAGAGTCTCTGAGGTGTAGGGCTGAGTCTCTGAGGTGTAGGGCTGAGTCTCTGAGGTGTAAGGCTCTAAGGTCAAGTCTCAACTCTTAAGGTTGAGTCAAGTCTGAAGTGCAAGTCTTGAGTCTCTGAGTTCAGTCTGAGTCAAGTCTTAAGTTCAAGTTATATCTGTAGTGTGAGTCTAATGAGAATTGTGAAGGACTGTTTAAGTTGAGTCTCTGAGGTGTAAGGCTGAGTCTCTAAGGTGTAAGAAATGTGTCATGAGTCTGAGGTGTCCAATGTCCAGTTCGAGGCTAGAGTCTTAAGTTGTGCCTAATGAAGTGCAAAGTCTAAAACTAAGTCTCTGAGTCATGTTGAGTCTTAAGTCTCGAGGTGTAAGGCCTGAGTTGAGTCTGAAGTGTCTAAGGCTGAGTCTCTCGAGGTGTGAGTTTTGAGTAGAGTCTCTCAAGCCTCTGAGGTGCAAGTCTAAGAGATGTAGTCTGAGTCAAGGTCTTAAGGTGTGAGGTGGCTTGAGTCTCTGATATGCAAGTCTGAAACCTCTGAGGTGTGAGTCCTGTCTCCAAGTCAGAGTCAAGGGTTCGAGTAAGTCCTCTGAGAGTGTTGAGTCTGAAGTCTCGAGTCTTAATCAAGTAATCAGACTGAGAGTTGTAAGTTGAGTCTCTGAGGTGTAAGGCTGAGTCTCTGAGGTGTAAGTCTGAGTAGAGTCTTAAGCCTCTGAGGTGTAAGTCTGAGTCAAGTCTTGAGTCTCTAAAATGCAAGTCTTGAGTCTCTGAAGTGCAAGTCTAAGACAAGTCTCGATACTCTGAGATGTAAGGCTGAGTCTCTGAGGTGTAAGGCTGAGTCTCTGAGGTGTAAGGCTGAGTCTCTGAGGTGTGAGTCTGAGTAGAGTCTTAAGCCTCTGAGGTGTAAGTCTGAGTCAAGTCTTGAGTCTCTAAAATGCAAGTCTTGAGTCTTTTAGGTGTAAGGCTGAGTCTCTGATGTGTAAGGCTGAGTCTCTGAGGTGTAAGATTGTTTCTCTGAGGTGTGAGTCCGAGTAGAGTCTGGAGCCTCTGAGGCGTTAGTTGAGTTTCTGAAGTGTGAGGTGCCAGTCAAGTCTGCGTGAATCTGAGTTTTGTCTTGAGACTCAAATTTCAAAACTGGTAGTCAGGAAATGACAGGCCGGTAGTCAATTCTAAACTTCACACTACAAATACATCTTAGCTGATGGACTACATGTGATGTAGGAGGTAATGATGGCAAAACGGTTCTCGTATCGTGGGTACAGCGCGATGCGTTCCTTCCTAAAAGCAGAATGGTGTGAACGTGTGTGTGTCTGTCGCGGTGTCTCAGCACTACATGATCTGTCATGCATTATGGACCATCTGTCTGTTAAATCATCACCAGCTTGAGGAGTGATGCAGCTGCTTAGCTCCTCTCTCTGTACACTCCCCGACCCCTTCCTCCGAAACCCACCGTCCTGGGTACAGATAGAGATGGCGGATTATCTGTTGATGCTCAGGGGAAGCACCAGGTAGGTGTTTCCAATATAGTGGCCAGTGAGTGGAAGCACAAGGGAGGTGTTTCTAATAAAGTGGCCAGTGAGTGAAGCACAAGTGAATTCGAGTGTTTCTTGATAAAAGTGGCAAAACGTGAGTGGAAGCACAGGTGGGTTTTCTAATAACAGTGGCAAATACATTTAGTGGATGGCACAAGGCTGGTGTTTTTTATAATAAAGTGGCCAGTGAGTGGGAGTAGCACAAGGTGGGTGTTTCCAATAAAGTGGCCAGTGAGTGGAAGCACAGGTGCGGTGGTTTCAGCATAAAGTGGCCAGTTAGAGGAGGCATCAAGGCTGTTGTTCATCTAATAAAGTGGCCAGGCGAGTGGAAGCACAAGGGTGCGTAACACTCCTACGTTTCCAATAAAGTGGCTGGCAGTGAGACAGAGAGAGCACAAGGGATCTGTTGATGCTCAGGGAATAAAGTGGCCAGTTGGAAGCACAAGGGAGGTGTTTCCAATAAAGTGGCCAGTGAGTGGAAGCACAAGGGAGGTGTTTCTAATAAAGTGGCCAGTTAGTGGAAGCACAAGGAAGGTGTTTCTAATAAAGTGGCCAGTTAGAGGAAGGACATAGGCCAAGTAGTACAAGTGTTACTTCAGTCACAAGCTGAAAGATTAATGCTGATAGTGAACATCTCTCTCTCTCTCACACACACACACACACACACACACACACACTCGTTAAATGTCAGATATTAGCTGTTACTGGAAGACAGGGGCTGAAATATTTGCAGTATATGTGGATGTGTGGGCAGTGTGTGTGTGTGTGTGTGTGTGTGTGTGTGTGTGTGTGTGTGTGTTTGAGTGTGTGTGTGTGTGTGTGTTTGAGTGTATGTGAGTCAGAAGTGAAGCTTTGCTCAGTTCTCGTGTGTGTGTGGGCAGCCTCCAGATGGCTCCTCCTGCAGTACACAAATGTCACTCTGATAACAAGCTGGGAGACACACACACACACTCTCTCTCTCACACACACACACACACACACACACACACACTGATACACAAGTGAATACACTGAAACAGCAGTCAGATGTACAACCTGCAGTATACACACACTCTACCCACACAGCATCCACACTCCATTAAGCAGCGTAGACAGAGTCGCTCGGTACACGCAGTCACAGAGGGACACAAACCAGCAGAACTCAGCTGAACGCATGCTGAGATACGAATCTGCATATTCAGAGAACGTTCAGCCGGTCTATTGCAAAAGTTAGAACACCTCTGGTCAAGTTAGATCCTTCGTTGACTTTCCCTTCTGCAGAGAACACACTTAAATCTGACTCCACTGCTGAGCATCACCCGCCTAGCAATCAACCCACAGGAGTGAAACTCGGTGTGTAGGTTTGACATGGTGAGACATGCTAGTGATTCCAGTGTCACACTTGGCCGTGCATGTGACATAAGCAGACCGTCTGATCTCTGTACCTGACTGACCCAACAACATCCTGTTAGTGCAGCACCATCGGCAGACGGCTGCACCACGCAGGACTACATGCACACAGACCGTTACCACGACTGTCCTTAACACCACGTCACCGTCACCAAAGACTGCAGTGGTGTCGTACCAGACTGTCATGGAGTGACTCAGAACGGCAGCGGGTCATCTTCAGTGACGAGTCCCGCTTTAGTCTTGGCGGAGACGCCCAACGAATCCGTGTGTGGAGGCACCGTGGCCAGCACCAAGATGATCGGTTTGGTGTCACACGTCCAGAAGGCTTGGTGTCCCTCCACCTCCACCCCTACCGCACCATCTGCAGGAGGATATTCAATTATCACAGGACACCATTAGGAAACTCCACAGCTCCGTACCGAGACGTGGAGCTTCTGCCGAACTTCCAGGGTGAGGATATTCCGGATCTCCGAAGTTTTGGCTTGTAAGGTGGAGAGCGCGCTGGTGTCTCCTTTGTCTACGTGAGGCGCTTTTGTGCGATGGCGGACGTAGCTACAGTAGTGCCACTTTAGTCTCCATAGCTATCTGTCTATCACTCTCCCTGTACTCTCTACTCTGCGATCTGTCTCACACATGAACACTCATCCCCTTTACTCTCTATCTCTGCTATCTGTCCTATCTCACTCTCCCTTTACTCTCTATCTCTGCTATCTGTCTATTCAGGGGCTACACTCTCCAACTTATACTCTACAGCATCTCTGCTATCTGTCTATCTCACTCTCCCTTTACTATCTCTGCTATCTGTCTATCTCACTCTCTCCCTTTACTCTCTATCTCTGCTATCTGTCTATCTCACTCTCCCTTTACTCTCTATCTCTGCTATCTGTCTATCTCACTCTCCCTTTACTCTCTATCTCTGCTATCTGTCTATCTCACTCTCCCTTTACTCTCTATCTCTGCTATCTGTCTATCTCACTCTCCCTTTACTCTCTATCTCTGCTATCTGTCTATCTCACTCTCCCTTTACTCTCTATCTCTGCTATCTGTCTATCTATCTCACTCTCCCTTTACTCTCTATCTCTGCTATCTGTCTATCTCACTCTCCCTTTACTCTCTATCTCTGCTATCTGTCTATCTCACTCTCCCTTTACTCTCTATCTCTGCTTTCTGTCTATCTCACTCTCCCTTTACTCTCTATCTCTGCTCTCTGGCTGTCTCACTCTCCCTTTACTTTCTGCTTATCTCACTTTCTTTACTTTCTCTCACTCATTTCTGGATAAGGATGTGTGTGTGTGTGTATGTGTGTGTGTGTGTGTGTATGTGTGTGTGAGTGAGTGTATGTGTGTGTATATGTGTGTGTGTGTGTGTATGTGTGTGTGTGTGTGTGTGTGTGTGTGTGTGTATGTGTGTGTGTGTGTGTGTGAGTGTGTGTGTGTGTGTGTGTGTGTGTGTGTGTGTGTGTGTGTGTGTGTGTGTGTGTGTGTGCACGCAGATGTGGCAAAACACCTGCAACAGTGACAACACAGCCTGAGAGAGAAACAGAGAGAGTCAGGGATGTGGGGAGAGGAGAGAAACAGAATTTGGGATAGGTGGGAGGAAAGCAAAAAAAAGGAGGGATGGGAGAGGACAGAGAGAGAGAGGACAGAGAGAGAGAGAGAGAGAGAGAGAGAGAGAGAGAGAGAGA
>JAMWET010007376.1:0-17500 GCA_024036415.1 Prochilodus magdalenae | reverse complement strand
GCTGTCACACGTCCAGAAGGCCTGGTGTCCCTCCACCTCCACCCCTACCGCACCATCTGCAGGAACTGTGTGAGGATGTTCAAGCTGCATGGGATGGATGATCACAGGACACCATTAGGAACCTCTACAGCTCCATACCGAGACGTCTGGCGTGTTGGGTTAGCAAACACGGCGGCCCGACGCCATACTGAGAGACAGACTTCTGTATGTGTAGCTCAATAAATATTGATCATATCAGTCTAAATTTATCATCAGTTATTGATCCTGGTCACCTTTATCTCCCTTCCCAACAGCACCACACTCCCACACCTCCTTCTGGGTGCAGCTGTTCTGTAGATGATGAGCGTTTACACTATGGGACAGGACACTTATATAATACATGTGGAACATAAAGATAATACATATATGACTTACTGTTGTTACGTACAGGGACTAACATGTATGATACATATGCCGTATATGATTTATGATGCATGTGGGTCGTTAGAGCCACACATAATCATATACAGTCCTCCCAAGGTATTAAACGCTGTGGCAGGTTTCCTATGCGGTGCAGAAAAGCTTGCTAGATTTTGTGCTTTTGCACCTGAATCTCATCTTCTCATCACAACAGAGTTGTAAAATCCGACACAGGCTCTCACACTCACACGGGGAGCCTGCTGTGACGGTGAAAGTGTTAAACTTTACACGTCTCGTCTTTTTGCATTTACTGTGCAGAAAGTCAGAGATTACCCCCTCAAGTCCTACTCAACCCTCCGTCAAAGCGGCTATTAACGCCGCCCCGTGTATAATCCGGTGTGCTGAGACTGCGAGAGGTGTCATTACCGAGCATGGGGCCAACAGAACACGCTAACGTATAGCGAGCATGCAGATCTGGTACAGGCATTCCACGTACGTTGTTGGGCGGTCCTGGGCTGGGGACCAGCCTTGTGACCGGAGGGTCGCCGGTTCGCTTCCCTGAACTGATAGTAACGACTGAGGTGCCCTTGGGAAAGGCACCTAACCCCCAATTGCTCACCGGGTACCGTGGATAGGGCTGCCCACTGCTCCGGCCAAGTGTGCTCACTGCCACCTAGTGGGTGTTTCAGTTCATGGATGTGTTAAATGCGGAATACTAATTCCTGATTGGCCTCACCGATTCCGATTAGATACAGAATCGTTCCAGAGCTTTCCAGAGCCAGTAGCAGCAAAACAGCCCTACCCCTTGAAACTACCTCCACCATGTTTTACAGCTGGGTGAAGCTGTTAAACTGGAACACACAACATAAGCTATTCCGTTTAACCAGTCTATTTTAGCGTTCGGTCCATGAAACATGACTTTAGTAGTCCCCTCGCTCATGCAGGTGGTCTTAAGGGAACTAGAGACGGTCGTCCTAGCTGCGTTCCTCATACCATTGTTCCATCCGTACTACTCTTGCTCTGTCTGTGCCTGGTGGTGAACCCATGAACGCTCATATTAGCCAGT
Organism: Prochilodus magdalenae; assembly: GCA_024036415.1. Classification (NCBI taxonomy): domain Eukaryota; kingdom Metazoa; phylum Chordata; class Actinopteri; order Characiformes; family Prochilodontidae; genus Prochilodus; species Prochilodus magdalenae. The sequence continues at coordinate 16,035 of JAMWET010007376.1, read as the reverse complement.
GTAAGAGAAGCCTTCGATGCTGTCCTGCGGTTCTTTGTGATCTCCCGGAATATGATATGCCTTACTCTTGGAGTATTTTTGCTGGATGACCCCTCCAGGGAAGGGAAACAATGGCATCGGGTTTCCTCCATTTGTACACTGTCTGCCTGACAGTGGATCCGTGAAGTCCGAACTCATCGGAAATAGTTTTGGGACCTCCTCCAGCCTAATGAGCTTTGGCTAATGGTATTCTGAGCTCCTCAGAAATCTCACTGGACTGAGACATAGAAGGCACCAACAACTCGGTTTGGTAAAGTCCAGACTTAGCGGCCCAGATATCTAATAGCTCAGGCAATACCTCCACCAATAACAGCTGGGACTGGATCAGGCATGTATAGGATGATGGAAAGATTTGGTGGATGCCTTCGCCGGTCCAATTCCGAGGAGAATTCCCTGTAGACTGGGATTGTATCCACTGCTGGTAGACCCGTATGACCGTACGCTTCCATACACCTGCAGATTCAGCTACTTCCTTCACACTATGGTCTTTGGCCACGCCCACATGCAGTCCCTCCTTTTAGCCAATCATTAACATCTGCTCTGGAGTGTTTTCCACACATGGAACGAGACATTCCCTGCACTGTAGCACCTCCTCACGATCTATGGATCCCATCACTCACACCCTGCAGGGGTTTATAGCGCCATCTGCAGGAGCCTGAAGTTACTACCACCTTAAAACACGGAAGCTGACTTATTGTGTGGTGACGTGGACAGCCGCACATGTGGCATAAGCAGGCACCATTAGCAGACAGGACTCGTTGCACACAGACCGTTACCACGACTGTCCTTAACACCACGTCACCGTCACCAAAGACTGCAGTGGTGTCGTACCAGACTGTCATGGAGTGACTCAGAATGGCAGCGGGTCATCTTCAGTGACGAGTCCCGCTTTAGTCTTGGTGGAGACGCCCAACGAATCCGTGTGTGGAGGCACCGTGGTCAGCACCCAGATGAACGGTTTGCTGTCACACGTCCAGAAGGCCTGGTGTCCCTCCACCTCCACCCCTACCGCACCATCTGCGGGAACTGTGTGAGGATGTGCAAACTGCATACCGAGACACCTGCCATGTTGGGTTGGCGAACACGGTGACCCGACGCCATACTGAGAGGCACTATATTAGCCAATCATTAACATCTGCTTTGAAACTGCACTGTAGCAGCTCTTCTCAATTGATGGATCCCGTCACTCACACCCCGCAGGGATTATAGCCCCATCATCCTCGTGTAGCGCCACCTGCAGGAGCCTGAAGGTACTACCAGCTTGACCATATTAAGCACATATGGAACATGCAGGAAGCTTTATAGAGAGCGCTGCTCGATGTAAAGAGGGTCGAGCGATTTAGCGAGTCTGTGCAGAGCAGGAAGAAGTGAGCTGGGCCTGTCTGGTTCTGCGGCTGCTAGAGTTTGTGCTTTTGCACCTGAATCTCATCTTCTCATCACAACAGAGTTGTAAAATCCGACACAGGCTCTCACACTCACACACACGGGCAGCCTGCTGCGAGCGCGAAAGCGTTAAACCTTACACATCTCGTCATGCTCTCTATTTTCAGCGGAGATGCTGCTTCATGGAGTCTATGTATAGAAAGTCAGCATGGACGGATTTCTGAGCTGACCAGGAGACTTTCATTATGTCCACATAGATGCAGAGAAGAAAGTGGTGCAGTAAGCGTTCAAGTGCAGATGGCCCTGTGTGTGGTGTTGACCAGCTGGTCCTACCTGCTCTCTCTCTCTCTCCCTCTCTCCCTCTCTTTTCCTCTCTTCCTCTCACTCCCTCTCTCTCTCTCTCTCTTCCTCTCTCCCTCTCACTCCCTCTCTCTCTCTCCCTCTCTCTCTCTGCCTCTACACCTCCAGCTAAAAATAAAGCACCTCTGTCACTGTAATACATCACTCTGAAAGAGAGAGCAAGAGAGAGAGAGAGCACACAAAAAGTGAAAGGAGAAAAAAGAGACAGAACAGGTGAGAGAGGAAGAGGAAAAGGAAACAGAGAGAAAAAACAGAAAGCAAAGATTATATTAAAGAGAAAGAATAGGCGACAGAGAGAGCTAGGAGGAAGGAGTGAGAGAGCGGGCGAGGATACAGAGAGAAAGAAAGAAAGATAAAAAAAGGGAGAAAGTGGAAATACAGAGAGTAGGATAGAGGTAGAGGCAAGATTGGGAGAGAGAGAGAGAGAAAACAGTGAGGGAGTAGAGGGAGAGAAAAATGTATGATAGAGAAAGAGAGCGAGAGCTATGGAAAGAGAAAGAAACAAACAAAGAAAGAAAGAAAGAAAAAGGGAATGGAGAGCAAGCATGGTAGAGGGAGAAAAACGATGGAGAGAATGACAGAAAAGGGAAAGAGGAAAGAGGAAGAGAGAGAAGAAAGAAAAATGAGAAGATGATAGGAGGAGAACAGAGATAAAAGTTCAGAGATAAACAGAAAGAAGACGGACAGAAAGGGAAAAGGGATAAAGGAATGAAACACAGAATGTAGGAATGTGGGCTTCTTTAAAGTGTTACATCTATGCTAGCTATACCCTCTCTCTCTCTCTCGCTTCTCTCTCTCTCTCTCGCTTCTCTCTCTCTCTCTCGCTTCTCTCTCTCTCCCTTCCTCTCTTTCTCTTTCTCTCTCTTTCTCTCCCTCTCCCTCTCTCTCTCTCTCTCTCTCCCTTCCTCTCTCTCGGTTAGTGGTTAGCCTACCATCCATCGGTTCTGCGTCTATGCTGTCGGTTAGCCAATCAAACAAGTTCTGTTCCCTCACACTGACACCAAACCGAGACTCTGTCGGCTCTCCTGCAGTTCCTTCTTAAGACGTTCAGCGGGGTTCCCCTCCACACCACCAGGGGTCACCCTCTCCCGAGCTCTAATGTGTTCTCTGCACGACTGCATGACTGCCCAGGTTGCGGTTGTGTGACCGTTTGTTTCGGCCTTTGGGATTACCTCTGGGTTATGGATTCGCGTTTTGTTTGGGCTCTGTGTTGAGCTTAAAATCTGCACTTGGAGATAAATAACTTGTTTGAGTCATGGGGCGTTTCCATGGAGAAGTCTGGGCGTGGCTTTTCTCCACCCAGAGCTGTCCTTAAAAATGCCCCATGTTGGCTAGCTAGAAAAGTGCACTTCCTGAAGAAAACACGGAATGGTGGCAGCGGTTCCTACTTCCTGCCAGGCTGTGGATACTGTTGGAGGACCAAGGGATGAATAAACGACACATGGAGGAGTGCAGGTCAGTATGGCTGTGGATTAGAGTTTGGGGATCTGCCCTGAAGGAGTACATGCAGTTTGGCGGCTGCAGGTTAAAGGAGACAGTAGGGTTTGAATGGATTGGACTGTATTGGGGAAACAAGGGATGATGGGATGATCACGATGTCACATGACCTTGGTAAACCAATGAAATGCAAACCATGGATTTGAGCCAATGGCACTATAAGTCCAGAAAAAACGGACTGTCTGGCCTAAAACCGGATGGATGGCCACCCTATTTGCACCACCCAAAGGGTCACCAGCCAAAATCTTGCGGAGGGCACCAGACTGGCGAGTGCCGGCTCTGCCGCCCCCAGAAAATGGGGACGTCTGGTCGCCCAGTGGAGCCTACCCTGCTAGGCTAAGGCTTAGTTGGGTCCAGGTGTAACCTACCACAGTACAGACTCGTCTAGGGGACATAAAGAATCTGAGAGCACAATGAGAGACTGGTGTTGGAGTGACAGACAGAGTCAGGTGTGGCTTGTGGTGGGTGGTGTGTTTAGCAGTTAGCAGTTAGCAGTTAGCCGCTCTATGGTGCAGTATGGTGTGTATTTCCTGATTTAGCAGCACAGGAGATGGAGGTGTAGATGGCTGTACAGGGGGAAATGGGCCTCTGTGTTTGTGTGTGTGTGTGTCTCTCACTCTGTCTGTCTTTATTGCTCTCTCTCTCTTCCTATGTGTCTCTCTGACTCGCTCCCTCTGTCTCTGAGTCAGCGCTTTCACCCTGACAGGATGTGTGTGTGTGTGACTGAAAGCTACAGTTGCAGTTCACTTTAAACGTGGTCAGGTCATTCTAACATCCAATGCAATACGATATTTTTTACTTTCGCTGCAAGCTGGGATATTTCAGTCAACGGCCATGAATCAGGGCCTCGCTGAGAGCTCAGTTAAAGACACAGCGTCCCCACAAGCCTCAGCATTAACACGTCTGGTCTTTGAGTGCTCAGTGTGTCCAATCTTCACCTTCATAACAGCTGGCTTATTTCAGGAGACTCACTTTCAGCTCCTCAAAGAGACACAAGCTGGTTCAGTGTCTTCTGCTTCTTCCCACCATCCAGATAACCCCCAACACATTCAGTGGTGTTAAGGCTCGACTCCGGAATGGTCAGTCTGTTGTTCCATTGTGCATTTCTGTAGAACGTCAAAGATGCATGCCTTTGAGAAGTATTCCTCACTGTAAGTATACACCGACCATATAGGACACTGGTCAGGACCCCACAGGACCACCACAGAGCAGGTAGTATGTGGGTGGTGGATCATTCTCAGCACTGCAGTGACACACTGACGTGGTGGTGGTGTGTTAGTGTGGGTGGTGCTGGTGTGAGTGGATCAGACACAGCAGTGCTGCTGGAGTGTTTAGACACTGTGTCCACTCACTGTCCACTCTATTAGACACTCCTACCTTGCTGGTCCACCTTGTAGATGGACAGTCAGAGACGATAGCTCATCTGCTGCTGCACAGTGCAGTGTTGGTCATCCTCTAGTCCTTCATCAGTGGACACAGGACGCTGCCCACGGGACGCTGCCCCACAGGACGCTGCCCCACAGGACGCTGCCCACAGGACGCTGCCCACAGGACGCTGCCCACAGGACGCTGCCTCACAGGACGCTGCCCCACAGGACACTGCCTACAGGACACTGTTAGCCGGATATTCTGGCTGGTGGACGATTTTCAGTCCAGCAGTGACCCTGAGGTGTCCAGGAGCACTGCTGTGTCTGATCCACTCACACCAGCACCACACACACTAACACCACCACCACCACGTCAGTGTCACTGCAGTGCTGAGAATGATCCACCACCCACATCATACCTGCTCTGTGGGGGTCCTGTGGGGGTCCTGACCATTGAAGAACAGGGTAATACAGTATACAGAGAAACAGATGGACTACAGTCTGGACCTGTACACCTACAGAGTGTCCTAGCTGGGGTGTAATCGCCCGGTGGCTGAGCTACCTACCCAGCTTTAGTGTCAGTGTCACTGATTGAGGAAGAGTTCTACACCACTGTAGCTGACATCTCACCATCACCTGCAGTGTCTCTATCGGTGGGCGGTCTTTCACGGCAGCCACCAAAACTGCATGACTATATAGAGCAGGCTATACAGATCAGGCTATATAGATCAGGCATACATCCACATCAATGTTAAATAACTTACTATACAATTGTATTTTGTGAATATAAACTAATATCAAATTTTCACATTTTTGAAATCGAACCTTTCAGCACACTCAGAATAACTGACTGTTATACCACCTTCTCTTCAGTTACACTTCCTAATGGACAGAGTATATAGACGTATATAGAGAAGGGTATATTGTGTCACTTATAAGGTGATCATGTAGGCCTGTTATGTATCAGATACATCATTGTGGATGTCTCCATGCTACATGCGTGCATGCTTGCCTATCAGTTAAAGCAGCTCCACTCCACCAGCTATGATTCAGAATCAGATGGTTTCTTGTCTAAAGGCTAATGTATACTAGTTGGCGACTAATGGAAGCTCCTAATCCAGAAACTGCATGCCTACATCAAGGCAGCCATGTCTATTAGACGCTAGGCCTTCAGCGTAGGCCATAATTGTTAAGGACTATATTGAAAAGCCCATTACGCTGATGCTAGTTTCTAGCAGTGCCCCTTATGGCTGTCTGTATTATGTTAGCACTAAGCTAACAGTTGGTAATGGGGGTAGTCACACTGATTGTGTTAACATGAAACCGAACGAAGACCTACATAGGCAACATCTCATTGTGCCTGCACTTTTGACCTGGGAAGTCATGGTATGAAAGCATTTGCTTGGTCAGGTCCTGTCCCTGTTGGGACACAGAGGTTTGCACATGAACGCCCCTTTTGTGCCCTTAAAGAGGCCTTTGGTGAAGCCCATATCCATGCAGTCTTCTTTTCTGATATGAAACAAGCCCATGTCGCCCATGTGTTTGTGCTGCATGAGGATGACGGGGCTATAAATCCCTGTGGGGTGTGAGTGACGGGATCCATAGATTGGGAAGAGGTGCTACAGTGCAGGGAATGTCTCGCTCCATGTGTGGAAAATGGCTCCAGAGCAGATGTTAATGATTGGCTAAAAGGAGGGACTGCATGTGGGCGTGGCCAAAGACCATAGTGTGAAGGAAGTAGCTGAATCTGCAGGTGTATGGAAGCGTACGGTCATACGGGTCTACCAGCAGTGGATACAATCCCAGTCTACAGGGAATTCTCCTCGGAACTGTGCCAGCCAATCCATCAAATCCGGACCTACTGACCTTCTTTAATGTAGTGCATCTAGTGTAACTTATACAAGTGCATTTGGAATGTCTGACCGACATGTAGAAAAATATGAATTAAATGCAATTCCTTATCAATTTAGCTAGCCAATGAGATGCATTATACCACTGTGGATAGGCAAATTGCATAGTAACAGAGTATCACAGGGCATTACTTATTTTTTGTGTATATGTCATCATGCAAGTCTGGATCATAGGCAAGCTCGTCAATCTAGCATTTGCCCTTCAGCATATAAAATCTGAAAAATGTTTCATTTCCACTTCCTGGTCTGTGATTGACAGTGGACATGTAAAGCATAAATTTAAAAAGAATAGACAAAGAGACTCATTTTGTAAAATATGATATACGCTGTAAATCAATACCCTGAATTAGTGGTAGGTGTACCTCTGTGGTTAACACCACTACCGCTACAATCCCATATGGGAGACGGGGATTCAAATCCCAGTCTAGGTAGCAAATGCTGAACTACACCAATAGGAATCCTTGGGCAAGACTCCGAACACTACATTGGCTACCTGTAATACGAATAACCTTCAAATATAAAAACCAAGATTTCTCATTTAAAGCATTTCAGCTGTCATTTTTCTGCATATTTGTCTGCAAACAACGTTAGGAAGCATTATAAAAATTATATGAAAAAAATGTAGTCACTTCTATTCTACATCTGTCACCTCTGGGGTACCTCAGGGTTCCGGTTTAGGCCCAATTTTATACTCCTAATCCAGTAAATGCTTTACTTATGCTTGATTTTCAAATAAATAGCATACACAATGATGATCTACAGTTATTCATCTGATGAAAGCCTGACCTTTCTTAGTGGATTGGTTTGGATTACCAACCTGGTTTAGAAAAATATCGTTGGCAATCAGAAGTGTTAATAGAGCATCATCTGTGTTTCTACATCTTAATTAAGACTGCAAGCACAAAGAGTTTGTGAGAATGGCACTTTATATATGAGTGGGAATTCCTTTACAGCATCTGGTTACTTCTGGGGAACCTCAGGGTTCTACTCTAGGCTCCTTTTTATTCTCTAATTAAGCCTAATGTTTCAAAAACAATCCATCTCTAATTTTCTGATGGAAATCTGGTAAATCTTTGTGGAGGTGGATTCTATTGTGAAAAACAGACATGCTGTCAATCAAAAGTGTCAGACTTTGATTGTTCCTGTTTCTGTGTCTCAATAAAGTCTGCAAGAGCAAAGTGCTTGTGAGTACGGCTTATTGTGTAGGAAGCATAAAAGTCTTTTAGGTACAACCAGGAGTTTCTTTTCCTGTACTGTGGCTGTGAAATCTGGGGTACCTCAGGGTTCTACTCTAGGCCCATTTTTATTCTCAAATTATTCTCCAATAACGATCTATGGCTAATTTTCTGATGGAAATCTGGTAAATCTTTGTGGATTTGGATCACATTACCAACCCGGTATAGAAAAAGGCATGCTGTCAATCATAAGTGTCATACCTCACATGGTCCCATTGTGTCTCTGTGTCGTAATCAGGTCTGCAAGAACAAAGTGCTCGGAGTATGGCTTATTGTGTATGAACAAGTTTTTTCAGGTAGAACTGGGAGTTTATATTCCTGTACAGAAAGTGTGAACTCTGGTGTACCTCAGGGTTCTGCTTTAGGCCCAATTTCATTCTATTAATACAGTAAACGCTTTGTGTTCTTATTTTATTATAAAACGTAGGATGTGTTTTTATGCTGAGGAGCCATGATTATTGTTCTGATTACATCAGTGGATTAAGATTATATTAGTAACTTTGTTTATAAAAAAGACATTAACATTACATCATCTGTACTTGTCTCATTTCTGCGTCTTAATCAAGTCTGCAAGCACAAAGTGTTGGTGAGCATGGCATCTCATCGCGATGCTTCAATTAGATCTGGGAATTTTATTTCTACGGCATCTGGTTACATCTGGGATACCTCAGGGTTCAACTGTAGGCCCATTTTTATTTTCCAGTTAGGCTTAATTTTTTTAAAACCAAATGATCCACAGCTACTGTTCTGATGGAGATCTGTTGGATCTCAATGGGTTTCAGAATTAGAAGTGCCATATCTCACATGTTCCCATTGTGTTTCTGTGTCAATCAAGTCTAAAAGACAAAGTGCTTGTGAGTAAGGCTTGTTGTGTATAAAGCATAAAGGTTTTTTTGTTTTTTTCGGTAGAACTGCGAGATTTCTTTCATCTACAGCACTTGGCAGCTCTGGGGTACCTCAGGGTTCCATTGTAGGCCCAATGTTATTTTCAGAAAACTCTTCTCTCAGGATTGATTTTTCAAAAATATGACATCCAATTTTGCATGCCGGCGATCCACAGCTATTCTTCCGATAGAAATCTGGTGGATCTCAGTGGATTCAGGATGTATTACCGAGCCAGAGGAGGAAAAAGACTTTGCTGGCAATCAGAGGTGTTGCACTTACAGCGTCTCGTTTGTCCCTGTCGTGTTTCTTCGTCTTAATCAAGTCTGAAAGCACAAAGTCCTTGTGAGGATGGCATTGATTTCTGTTTGGCACCATGGGCTGCCATCATGGGAATAGTGGAGATGAAAAAACAGTGACTGTGCCGTCTCAAGGTTCACCGTCTGCTTGGAAAACAGTTCTTTTACTTTGTTGTGTTGTGTTGTAAAGAGAGAATGGAGGGAGTCTCTGTTGGTCTCGGTCCCACTGACAGCCCTCCAAGTGTGTGTGTGTGTGTGTGTGTGTGTGAGACACAGAAGTGAGAGTGACAGAGAAGGAGAGGAAACGAGACTACACACACACACACACACACACACACACACACACACACACACTCCAGCATGTGACTGTATGACCATGTGCTAGTCACACACTTCTCACCCTGCACGTGCTGCTCTCACTGTTCAGATGTTCATAAAACAAGTCAACTGGACTTCTGAATAAGTGGACGCATGCCTGAACTATTAAAAGCATTATTGTGTATTATATTATCTTAAACAAACTTATTAAACAGAGGAATACTAAATATTATTATTACTAATCTATAAGGAAGGAAATATTGTATTCCGAAACCTACATATTTGTGAAATAAGAATATTGGCTAAGAAGATAGATAGATAGACAGACAGAAAAATGGATAGCTAGAGGGATAGATGGATAGATAGACAGACAGACGGATAGACGGATAGACGGATAGACGGATAGATGGATATATAGATGGAGACAGACAGAGAGACGGATAGATAGACAGACAGATAAATGGATAGCTAGAAGGATAGAAAGATGGATGGATGGATGGATGGATGGATGGATGGATGGATGGATGGATGGATAGAGAATATTGGCTAAGAAAACTGATATTCAATAAATACAAATAATCCACATAACACACCGATAATTATGACATGCAAAAATAATAACAGATAAATAATAATAATAAATGTTGTTGTTGTTGTTGTTGTTGTTGTTGTTGTTATTTACAGAAAGATAAATAAATAGATAGACAGACAGACAGACAGACAGACACACAGATAGATAAATGAACAGATAGACAGGTAGACAGACAGACAGACAGATGGATAGATGGATAGATTGACGGATAGACTGACAGACCGATAGATAGATAGATAGATAGATAGATAGATAGATAGATAGATAGATAGATAGATAGATAGACAGACAGACAGACAGACAGACAGACAGACAGATGGATGGATAGATGGATAGATTGACGGATAGACAGACAGACCGATAGATAGATAGATAGACAGACAGACAGATGGATAGATTGACAGACCGATAGACAGACAGACAGACAGATGGATAGATGCATATATAGACAGAGACAGAAAGACAGATGGATAGATGGATATATAGAAAGATGGTTATATAGACAGAGACAGACAGACAGACAGACAGACTGATAGATGGATAGATAGACAAGTGGATAGGTTAATATAGAGACAGAGACAGACGGATAGATGGACAGATTGACAGACCGATAGACAGACAGACAGACAGATGGATAGATGGATAGATTGACAGACCGATAGACAGACAGATGGATAAATGGATATATAGACTGAGAGACAGAGACAGAAAGACGGATAGATGGATATATAGACAGACAGACAGATAGACAAATAAATGGATAGCTAGATGGATGGACAGATAGATAGACAGACAGATGGATAGCTAGAAAGACAGACAAACGGATTGATGGACATATAGCCAGAGACAGACAGACAGACAGACAGGCGGATAGATGGTTATAGATAGATAGATAGATAGATAGATAGATAGATGGATGGATGGATGGATGGATATATAGACAGAGACAGATAGATAGATGCATAGATGGATAGACAGAGACAGATAGATAGATGCATAGATAGATAGATAGATAGATAGATAGATAGATAGATAGATAGATAGATAGATAGATAGATAGATAGATAGATAGATAGATAGATAGATAGATAGAGACAGACGGATAGATAGACAGATAGATAGATAGATAGATAGATAGAGACAGACGGATAGATAGACAGACAGATAGATAGAGATATAGAAAGAGACAGACAGATGGATAGATGGATAGATTGACAGACCGATAGACAGACAGATGGATAAATGGATATATAGACTGAGAGACAGAGACAGAAAGACGGATAGATGGATATATAGACAGACAGACAGATAGACAAATAAATGGATAGCTAGACGGATGGACAGATAGATAGACAGACAGATGGATAGCTAGAAAGACAGACAAACGGATTGATGGATATATAGCCAGAGACAGACAGACAGACAGACAGGCGGATAGATGGTTATAGATAGATAGATAGATAGATAGATAGATAGATAGATGGATGGATGGATGGATGGATATATAGACAGAGACAGATAGATAGATGCATAGATGGATAGACAGAGACAGATAGATAGATGCATAGATAGATAGATAGATAGATAGATAGATAGATAGATAGATAGATAGATAGATAGAGACAGACGGATAGATAGACAGACAAATAGATAGAGATATAGAAAGAGACAGACAGACGGATAGATGGATATATAGACAGAGACAGACAGACAGACGGATAGATGGATATATAGACAGACAGATAGATGGATAGATAGACAGACAGACAGATAGATAAAAAGATGGACGGGCGGATGGACTGATGGACAGATGGACATCGCTCTGGATATTTAAGGACACTAGGACAGATCCAGATTTAGTTACACTGAAGATAAGAACAGGACCCAGACACAGAGAAGACACCCCAACTGACTGACTACAGGTCTACAGCTCAATATATAATTACTATATATAACTATATATAATTACCTCTATATAAATATCCTCTTCTTCATTTGACCTTTGACCCAGGGAATCGTGTTACAACCTGGCCGCTGTGTGTAAGGCTACTTGCCTAAAGCTCATATTGTGTTACCTAACAGTCTGTAAAGCTTTGCTCAGGAGCTAAACCACTAAAGCTCTTTAACACAAATAGTGTGTAAAACATAATCTAATGCGTGTCCCATTCATACCCAACACCGAGGCCTGCTGTTCAGCCCGCACCAACAAGACAGACTGTTAACCCCACCCTCTCACAGAAAACACTTAACACTGTTCACCAGCTGTTAAACAGCAGTCTGAGCTGTTACTGTACAGCCCGTATACCATATACACCACGAGCATGACTTTTATATACGTGTTTCCCCTATAGAAATACAGGGCTTATATCACACAGTGCAACAGCATCACCATAGCAACCATGTGTGCTGTCATAGCAACCACTAGCAACTATCTAGCAACCACCTGTGATACTATAGTAACTGCTTAGCAACATCTTTACAACTACCTGGGATACTATAGCAACCCCCTAACTACACCCTAACAACTAATTTGACATCTTATAGCAACAGTCAGTAGTGCCTTAAAACTGCTGGGGATATCATAACAACACATTAGCAACCGCTTTGGATACTATGGCAACCCCCTAGCAACACACTAAGGATATCATAGCAACAGTCAGCAGTGCCCTAACAACCACTTGGGATACCATAGCAACTGCTTAGCAACGTCGTAGCAACCACCTGGGATACTATGGAAACCATTTAGCAACACTCTAACAGCAACTTTGGGATACCATAGCAACACTCAGCAGTGCCCTAACAACCAACCACTTGGGATACTATAGCAACTGCTTAGCAACCACCTGGGACAACATAGCAAGAGCTTAATAATACTATAGCAACTGCTTAGCAGGACCCTAACAATGGCTAGAAAAACCAAAACAGCTTTGCAGTGTATGATACCATGGCAACCACATAACAACTAACTACCCTTAACTGTGCAGTCGCTTTATACTGTCCTCTGGTTACAGACCTTATTAATAATAATAATAATAATAATAATAATAATTGTTGTTGTTTTGTTATTATAGCAATAATATTATTGTTATTAATAATAATAATAATAATAATAATAATAATTGTTGTTGTTGTTGTTTTGTTATTATAGTAATAATGATATTATTATTATTATTATTATTATTATTATTATTATTATTATTATTATTGAACTCCGTAACAACTACTACTACTACTATTACTACTACTAGTAATAATAAAAGTAAAAGTCATAATAGTAATAACAATAATAATAATAATAGTAATAATAATAATAGTCTTCTATTGTGATTATGTGATAAGTTCAGAAAATGATCTATATTTATGTATTATTAGTGTTGTGATAAAATTTTCACCTTTTTATTGATAATTCATTATTCTGTTTGTTATTATTATGACATATATTTGTTTGTTTGTTTGGTGACAGATACAGCATTAGGGTCTCCAGGACCCCCAAAGTCAGGAGGAAGTAAGGTAACAGAACCAGAGGGTTAAGCAGTGCATCAGTAACGCTGAGCCAATCAGACAACATGCCTCTAAATGCACAGGGGGCCAGTTCAGCCAATAGCACGAGCCCATGGCTGGTGCATGTGCCCCAGCATCCAATAGGAAGGAGGCACGGCCGGGACGTGGGGCAGCCAGACCAATCGGGCGGAGGCATTCCTCTGCTGCTGAGAGGTTAATGAGCAAAGCTGCTGGCTTCCTGCCAACTACGGCTTCTCTTCTTCCACAATGAGACTGAGCTGTATCACGACAGGTCTAATTATATACTGTACCCAGAGAGAGAGAGAGAGAGAGAGAGAGAGAGAGAGAGAGAGAGAGAGAGAGAGAGAGAGAGAGAGAGAGAGAGAGAGAGGGAGTGAGGAGACCAGAAGAGAGAGAGGGGGGGAGAAACACAGAGATATAGGAGGGGTCACAGAGGGCGAGTAAAAGCTAGAGAGAGAGAGAGAAAGAGAGAGAGAGAAAGAGAGAGAGAGAGAGAGAGAGAGAGAGAGAGAGAGAGAGAGAGAGAGATAGAGAGAGAGAAGTATCTATGATTAACAGCAAAGGGTGACCAAGCTTTCAGGCTAGAGAGGTGAGAGGAAGAGAGAGAGAAAGAGAGAGAGAGAGCAGAACAGAGAGAGAAATGCTGTCAGTGAGTAAGACAGGGAAAAGAGAGTAGCTAGAGAGAGAGAGAGAGAGAGAGAGAGAGAGAGAGAGAGAGAGAGAGAAAGAAAGAGAGAGTGCGCGAGCAAGAAAGAGAAGTGTCTGTGATCAACAGCAGAGGGTGACCGAGCTTTCATGCTTGAGAGAGTGAGAGAGCAGAACAGAGAGAGAAATGCTGTCAGTGAGTAAGTCAGGGGAAAGAGAGTAGAGCATGAGATAGAGAGAGAGAGAAAGAGAGAGAGAGAGGACGAGTGCAACTGCACACATTCTGAATTGGATGTTTCTATCGGCTCTATCACTGCTGGACGCTCCAATGGTCACTCAGAGTGGGTCTGACCACAACATAGCACAGAGAGAGGTAGGCACCCCGTGTGTGTGTGTGTGTGTGTGTGTGTGTGTGTGTGTGTGTGTGTGTGTGGCAGAGACAAACTAAAAGACTGTGTACACTCCTGTAAGCTGCGTGTGTGTATCTGTGCATGTGGGTTACTGGGAGAGAGAGACAGAGAGAGAGAGAGAGAGTGTGTGTGTGTGTGTGTGTGTGTGTGTGTGTGTGTGTGTGTGTGTGTGTGTGTGTGTGTGTCTCACCTTTACGAGTAAGTGTGTGCAGGAGGGATCATAAGTAGAAGACGAAGCTGAAATAGGAAAGTGACAGAGAGACATAGAGAGAGTGAGAGAGAGACATAGAGAGAGAGTGAGAGAGAGAGGCCTTGACCCTTGTATACCATAACCTCAGTGCTCAATGTTTTTGCTATATCAGAATATTGGATTTCGTTGTTCTGAGTTTTGTAATCCCGCATCTCCTGTAGTCCAGTCAGAGCAGGGCTGAACGGCCATCGCGCCTTCGTTTCGGGTTCTATAGCGTCAGATGTTGCTTCATACGTCCGTTATAATCTGGCAACCTCACACAGTCTAACTAGGAGAGTTCTGTAGTGTAATCACACCTGCCTATAAATACAAACACGCCTAGTAAAGAGGAGGTACGGAGAGGTGCTGCATAAGCACCCTAACCTTTATGGTTCTCTATTCAGGTATGACATATACAGTAATTTCACACTCCTGCTGATTTTTCTACGTGAAAATAGTCATTTAAAATGTATCGTTTAAATTTAGCCTGTGGAAAAATGAATTTTAACTTTAGCTTCATCCTTAATATGTTAAACTCGGCATATAAAATCAGGAACTGTGTACTAAAGTGTGCTCTCTGTAAAATCTTTCAACTTATTGACACTAATAAAACCACCAAACCTTATTATCACAGTGGTAACTTTACAGAAGAGGGAAAAATCAGACCTTATTTTTAACGTACCTGAATTTCCCAGGTATTTTTTTGGTCCGTTCACCATAAAATGTATGTTGGAAGAGGTTTTTATTTATTTATTTATTTATTTATTTATTTTTAATTTTGTGAAAAAACTGAAAAAGGTTTTTGCACGTATTCAGTCAGCGTGTATGGCTATAGTGACTCTCCACAAATACACCTGAACATCTTTTCTGTCTGATTGAGGTTAATATGTTTTATATCTTCAGGTTAAATGAATGGAGATATGTATTCAGTAGCTCGTTTATGGTTATGGTATGTTTCTTTATGGAACGTTGTATATTTTGCTGTTTGAGTTGTGAGGTGGGGGTTCCTTCACTACACCAGTGTGTTCTGAGGTTGTTGATTTAGATTGGGCTTCATAACGGCTATAAATATGCTTTATTCATTATTCATCTTCTCTAATCTCTCACACGGTCATGCTGCTCGTTATGTAGTTTTGGCTTCAGCACCATAAACAATATAACTTGACACTAAGATTTCCAGTTCAGTTCAGAGTAATATTGCTATTACGTCTTTCTAAGGCTAAGGTGTGTGTCAGTACGGAGGGTATGGTGGGATTGGGTCATTAAGTTTATAACATATTTCAGGCCGTTCATATTATATATATATATATATTTATATGTATTGTTAGCCTTTGCTGTATACCGATC